>JAMKCH010006014.1:0-61317 GCA_023653785.1 Ophioderma brevispina
ATTTTTGGAAATTGGTCTATTTTAGGAATAAGGGACCGAGAGAAGAGTTGAAATTCTTTCAGTAGAAGCACGCGTGTACACATGATTAGTAACTGTATTGTTTTGTATACATGGCAAATTCTGTGGGAAATGGATTGATTGTCGGTTTGTGCTGTGGGGGGGGCGTTGCCGTGTGTGTGTGTGTGTGTGGTGTCTAGGTGTGAGACGTATATGTATGATGTAACAAATGCACATAACAGTAACAAGATGGACATAACAGTAAAACAAAAGCATGTATAAACAGTACCAAAATGCACATGACGACTGTATGTACAGTAAAAAATGTAAACGGAACAGTAGAAAAAGTACAGCAGTCACAAAATGTACATAGCAGTAAACAAAATTTAATAAACAGTAGCAAAATGTACATAATAGTATCAAAAAAATGTACATAAACATTACCAAAATGTACAGAATCCGTAACAAAATGTAATAACAGTAACGAAAAATGTACATAACAGTAGTTACATACAAACAGTTAAAAAAAGAACATAAACACATTTAAAAAAAACGAAAAAACTAAAAAATTTAAAAAAAGAAAAAACCTAAAAAATTAAACAAAATGTAAACTTACCAGTTAACAAAATGTACATCAGTCACAAAATGTACATAGCAGTAACAAAAATTAATTAACAGTAACGAAATGTACATAACAGTAGAAAAGGTACATAAAACCGTAACAAAATTACATAACCGTAGTAACAAAATACATAACGTAACAAAAGTACATAACCGTAACAAATGTAAATAACCGTAACAAAAGATAACAGTAAAAAGTCATATCAGCAAAATGTGGCATAAAGTAACAATATACAGACTCAGTAACAAAATTCAAAACAGTAACAAAAGTACCTAACAATAAACAAAAGTAAAAAAAAGTAGCAAAATGTAAAACATAACCGAACAAAATGTACATAACAGTGACAAAATGTTAAATAACAGTAACAAAATGTACATAACAGTATCAAAATGTACATAAAGTAACAAAGGTACATAACAGTAACAAAATGTGCCAACAGTGACAAAATGTAAATAACAGTCAAAATGACACCACCAGTAAACAAAATGTTACACACAGTAAAGAAATGCTATTTATGTTAACTAGTAAAGAAGGGTATATAAGAGAGGAAAAAAAGCAGTAACAGTTTCTACGGTAAAAAAAATCAAACAAAAACGAATACAAGGCGTAATCCGCTAGGGGTTTTGAGGGCATATTACCCTGCGATTGCGTCCATACCATCATCCCCTCTTTCCCATTTTGACGTCCGACCAAAATAACCCTTCCCCATTTGACGTCCTACAAAATAACTAACGTTATATTTGTGTATTATCATGTAATTTTTCAAACTTTATTTCAATAAATTTATTCTAATTTAAATTAAAAAACGATTTTAGGTTTAATGCAACTGTTAGCCGACCTTGTCATTCATACTTTCATATCAACACCACCTCCATGTCAATTTACCACGATGCATAAAAATAAAACAAGTGATATAACCATGATAACAGCAACAATATGTACATTACATGCAGTAACAAATTCAGTGGGAACAGAAAGGGTGATTCCTTCCGAAATACAAACGACCAGGTTGTGTTTAATCACGTAATACCTATAATCAACTCATATACGAACAAAAATTTGTCCAGTATCATATCACCAAAATTTGAAAAGTGGGTGTCAAAAATTAATGTTCAAATGCACCGAATAATGCTAGCTATTTGGCTATCGATTCCTAACAAGGTTTTGATGACGCTCATTAAAAATATCTCAGAAATATGTAAATGAGGCGCGAAAAGCTCTTGAGGATTTTTATTGGATTTGAGACCACCGTGGAGAGAAAGAGTAACTGGCATAGATTCTTTGATCAACGCCAATAAGAATCGCTGGAGGTAAGCAACTTGGCGTGGCGTATTTTATTATATGCACCGATCAAAGAATATTGATACTAGGACGTTATGTTTTGGATTTACTGGTTAAAACCACGCAAAATATAGCTCAGATTTACCACCATATACGATTCAGATATTTGATTTTAATTGTCTCATTAACAAAATCTTAGAATAATTTTCAAACACCCAAAAAATACATTTTGCGCATAAATTAAAAAAATACTAACAAGCAAACGGGATAAAAAGCAAAACTATCTTAAACGTAAATGAATGAAAATTACTAAAAATTCGTGCCAAAAAGCGAAAATGAAATCACTCTCAAGAGTGCATTTTTCTCAGTCTAGTATGATAAGAGTGCCTAACAGTGGTTACTCTTTAAATAGGTTGATCACCATAGGCAATTTTTTAGAGGATTTCACTATTTGGAGTTGAATTATTTTACAAATTTCCCTCTGATGTAGGTGAGTTGAAATTTTTCACTCTTTTTTAATTTAGAGCCAAAAAATCTTCAGAACAGTAACTAAAACCGGACCCTAGACAATAAATTACTAAAATTCGATTACCCATAGTCCAATCATTCGTTCAGTGAACGTTTGGCATTGTATGGGTAGTGCCATGTGGTCAGATGGTTTTATCTTAGAAACGCTTTTTGCCTATGCTAAAAACGTGATCTTGGAAAATAAACAATTTTTAAAATATAATGGGAATTACCTGATTTTTAATTATAGTGCTGCTTGTACATGTTAAAGTCACTTTTCACCGATTTCTTTGTTATACGTTTTATTATTTATTTGAATACAAAATGAAATTTATCACTTTATGAGGTTTGGACTTTGGCTGAGAGCTAACTTTAGAAAATATCCTTTCCCCGGATTATGCTCAGCGCAGAAATCATTACGTGTCGAAGGGTAAAAGTCAGACGATGCAGGGGCATTTTATAAGAATGATTAGCCTTTTAATTCAATCGCACGGCAACCCAAGCAGTGTCTCCTGGAATCTCAATCACCATTGTTTTTCATACCTAAGCATATTGTGAATGCTGGTATAATTGTTGTTGAGATGAAAATAAATTGATTGCTTTGATTTGATAGAAGACCAATTGTTTTGAATTAATCGATTAAAAGGCGCCACCCGATCATCAGCCTCAACCCCACCTCAATACCACTCAAACCAGATACAGATTTGGTATCATTAGAAACCACGCCAACGGTATTTTTTCTCGTCACATCGGAAAATATTTGATTGACAATCTTTCCCATTATGATGCTACCGGCGAAAATATGGCTTTGTGTTTCGCTCAACCGGAAATTAGTTTGCAAAGTTAAACACAGCTACATTAAAACTGTATGTCGGATTCAAACGAATTTTGGAATTAAAGTATGTTGGTGAGGCCCTTCCTACGGAAACATAGAAAAAATATATGTTGTATTTAGGGTGTGGAACCTTTAAGACTACCCAAATAACTCAGTCTGCAGTTTGTGCACACGGACGGGATGTTTTAAAGAAATTATGTTCCACAAAAAATATTTCGAAACAAAAGACAAAAAAAAACACAACCTTTTCATTCAATCATTTCTAATTCAACATTGATATCTGAAAGTGTCAGTTTTGTTCACTGATCTCAATACACTGAATTGGTCACCTGGGCGCCGTACTCGTCTCATTATTATGGACAAACAAAATAAAACGACAAATATCAACGGCGACACACTGTGACGACTGATTTGGATTATTATCCACTGACTTACATTCTGCGAATTTTACCAAATTTCATCAGGCGGGAAAGTGATTTTTGGTAGTATTAGTTGATTGATGAAGTTTCAGGTCTTAATCCACCATTCACTGACATGCTTTGGCATAGATTATGAAAAGCACACTGCCAGTGGTGTTGCCTTTGCTATTTGCAGATCATACTCTAGTGTTAGTTGGTAATGATGAAATCATTCTTAACCGAACCCTGACGCCGGTTTCTAGCCTCCCGGGAGGAACTGAAGGAGTGAGGGAAAGGGGTAAAAAAAAGCGCAAATTGGGGGGGATTTGAACCCAGGGCCCTTTGGGCCCCAGCCCATGACCCGGGGATAGCACGCGATTCCATGCCCCATATGAGTCTTGGTTTGATGAGTCATCGCTATTTCTGGAAACTCGTGCATTGTTTTTCTCAATTAAACACAGTGAGTTTTGGTGAAGCTTAGCTGTGCTAGGTTAATCCACCTTTCCACCTGGCATGCTTTTGGCAGAGATTTTGAATGCACACTGTCAGGGGGTTGCTTTTATTTGCATACCAAACTGTAGGTTAGTTTGTCTATGATGACATCGGTCTTAAACCACCTTACACCTGGCACGCTTTGTTACAATTGTGAAAAGCACACTGTTATCAGTGTGGTGCATTTGTATTTGCCAGTACCCTACTGTAGTGTGAGGTTGGTATGATGGACATTCATGTCAGGTGAAGGTGGATTAAGACTGTGAAACATGTATCCCCAAACTAGCATACCTGTCAGTGTCATTGTCATTCATTTTGCATACAATAATATGTATGAAAGCAATGTGATTAGGCCAGGTGGAAGGTGTGGATTAAGACTGTGAGTCATTGTATCAAACTAGCATACTTGTCAGTTTATTGTCATTCAATTTGCATACCATTGATTTGTATGAAAGCAATGTGATTATGCCAGGGGAAGGTGCGATTAAGAGTGATTGTCATTGTATCAAACTAGCACCTGACCAGTTGTATTGTATTAAATTGCCATACCATTGCTATTGTTATGAAGCAATGTGATTATGCCAGGTGGAAGTGGAGGTGGATTAAGAGTGATGTCATGGATCAACACTAGCATACTGTCAGTGTATGTCATTCAATTTGCATATCAATGTGATATTGTTATGAAAGCAATGTGCTTATGCAGGTGGAAGGTGGATTAAGACTGTGATTGATGTCCCGGTCATTGACATGTGTACTTAACTAGCAAACTGGGCGAGTGTGTTGCCTTTTGAATGGCAACCATTGTATTGATCAGAAAACAATGTGTTTGACGGTGTGTCATTGTACCACCAAAAACTATAGTAGATTCAAACCCAATAGTGTCACCTCCCAGTAACTTTTCAGAAGGTATGGGCATTGCATTGAATGAGGGGGCATGTGCAGTGGGTTGAAATTAAAATTCCAGCTAAATCTATTGAAAAATCGCGTCCGAGCAGAGACAAAATCAATTCTATGCTTCATAAAAAAAGCATTAAGTCAAACGTAAAGCGCATTACAGGTTACTAACTCCCAAAACATTGACTAATCGTATTTGAACTTCAGTGAGTATGCAATGTAAAGGCGAGGTGAATGTTAAGCTTTTGGCTCCCGCGTTTTGGATAGAAGAAACTCAAAAAGTTTTTGCTTTGCACTCTCTTTGTAAAAATGATGCCAACATGAAGGCCCGAATAGTTCGTGTATGAAACATGTGAATCGGACACATATTTTACTTTTCCTGCCTCCTCGCGCCAACTAATCGGACGCTGTCCAAAACGTTTTCCTCTGGTGACACGATGGTTGAATCTACTATAAGCACACTACCAGTGTGTTGCCTTTTGAATGTGCCATACCATTGCTATTGTTATGAGAGCAATGTGCTTATGCCAGTGGAAGGTGGGTTAAGAATGTGAGTCATTGTACCAAACTAGCACACGCCAATGTGTTTGCCTTGAAATTGCATACCATTGCTATTGTTATGAAAGCATGTGGATTATGCATGCCAGGTGGAGGTGGGTTAAATACTGTAATGCCATTGGAGCCCAACTAGCACGCACATAGGTACTGCCTCTGTATTTGCACATCATTGCACTGTTATTTCTTCGCCGTCAATTTGTTCTCCATGAATTTGTATTCTTTTAAGTCCACTCTCCTTAAATAAATCATTATCATTGTTTTGTCAGGTATAATTAATATTTTTATAAAAAACTTTCACGTAATCATGTATTTTTTTTGTTCATGTACATGCATGATGTATTTTTTGTATATATCTCTTATTTTGTTATATTTTAATATTGTTCTCTCAGAGTCTTTTTATCTATTCCAGGGTCTCATGGAGACGCTATGTAATTACTGACTGAGTTACCCTGACTAAACAAAACTGTACTACCTACTTCTACTATGAAAGCAGTGTGGCAATGTCAGGTGGAAGGTTGATTAAAACTGCGATGTCTTTGTTAACCAACTATCACACTGTCATTGTGGTTACCTTTGTATTTGCTACCATTGCTATTGTTAGGAAAAAATGTGCGTATTTCAGTGGGAAAAAAAGGTGGATTAAGAACTATGAATATCATTGTACCAAACTATAGCACACTGTCATGGCGTTTAAACCTTTGTATTCGCCTACATTTCTATGTTGGGAAAGCAATGTGCTTTATAACCAGGTGGAAAGTGGGTTAAGACTTTGATTGTCATTGTACCAACTAACACACTGCCAGTGTGTTGGCCTTGAATTTGCATAACACTGCTATTGATTAGAAAGCATGTGCTTATGCCAGGTTGGGGGACGATTAAGACTGTGATGTCATTGTGCAGTGTGTTTACCTTTTGTTATTGCAACCATTGCTATTGATCAGAAAGCAAAGTACATAAGCCCAGGTGGAATGTGGATGAAGACCGTGATGTCATTGCTATAGGTAGGAAAATTAACCTATTTTGAGATTGAGAAGGTCGACAAATGTTAATTCATTCACACAAAGGAAATCATATGCACATGGTTATTAACTGTTTCGATTGTATAATCAGATAGGAATTGTACACTGTCTCATAGTTTAAAGACACTATCAGTGATTTATCCAAAAGAGTGAAAATATTTGAAATTAGCAGAAATAGTTCAAAAGTGAAGAATAAGTCTCTAGAATTCTCATAAGTTACCTTTTCCAACTGAAGAATTAATAGAAAAGGAAGCAAACGGCAGTGTTCAAAGATACCCAATCTCCATTCAGTTACTTGTTGTAGTAAATGTCCGAACGGACAGTAATGACTCAAATTTCCGATTTTGCCCTTATTAGGTTGCTTTTGGTCCTTTCATTTGCAGGGTGTGTTACGATACCTATACTTGTTACAAACATTCAAAAATCTGATTTTTGATGATTTTTTCGATTTTCTGATTTATCAAATCACTGATAGTGTCTTTAAGGGTGGGACTTATCATGGACCTATCAAAACTCGCGTAAGTACTACTAGCCCCGCCTACTGTTTAGGAATATGAGGTAAGACATGTTCTCTACCAAGGGCTCTGTTCAGTAGGCTTGCATGAGCACGTGTTAACAGCAGCTAACCTTATATGTGCTGGTCTTATAAATTATACTAAAAACGATGGTGTTTATTTGCTCAATACACTGGTGAATGAAAGCTATCAAATTGTACCATGGTAATTGAGATTTTATAAGCTCATAGTGGTAGTTGCACGTTTGGAATTGGTCCATTGTACATTTTGTTTTTTTCAAATTACAGAAAAATCGTAGTATATTAATAGTAAATCGTTTTATAACATTAGGCCACCTGAAGCACTTTCAAGATTAAGAGGTTTAGGTGGTACTTAAATTTTCTACCCCTCCTAACCTTAAAATAAAAAGTAGCTTGTCGAAAGATAGATATTGGATGCCAGCAATGCCAATTTTGAATTGAAAAAAATCAAAATTATAAGAAAACCGCCCTCACTTTCACAAAAAACAGACCGGCCTTGGGACGTGAAATTAATCATTTGTTTTATGTGACCTTACTTGTGGTTACCTTGATTTTGTGTTCTAATCCACATTTCCTTCCAGAATTGTTGTCTATTTTTAATGGTTTATTTCTCTTTATAATCCTGGCGACTTTACACTTAATTTGTGCCATACAATATGAGGAAACAGATCACTACCTACAATCCTGGAACGATTCTCGGCCTGTAACTACGACATAAAAAGCCCACTCCATGACAACGAATTCCGTGTTAGAGTCGGGGCTCCAACCTTTCACGGATCATGAAGAATGAAGTATTTGGCCAAGACCAAAGGTAGCTTTCAGGCCATACCCAACAATAGATTCAATTTATCTGATATCAAAAATTGAAATGTCTAATAATCCGAGTGTTTTATTGCCTTGTAAATGTGTTCCTTTTCCGCCCCGCTGGTAATGATTCATGTAATGTCGTGACCTAACAGAAATAGTTCGGAGGTTCTAGAATAGCTTAAAATCCATGTCCCTCGTAACCGTGATGGCCTGCCAGTCATTCATTACTCGCCATTCAATTTATGGATAGTACAATTTTTCACTTCCATATTTTTCTATTGTATTTAAGAAGCTGTTGCTGTTTGCTTGTTTGCTTTCTCGTTTTTAATTTATATAATCGGAACACAATAAATTTGTAATAGATCTATAGTGTTTGAATTGCTTTGGAAAATAGCGCCATATCGAATGGAATCTTGAGGTTCAATATGATCAATAATTACACGATCAAAAAAAGAGTTAATGGTGGGGTTCTGATGCATGTGGTTTGGACAACGATGATGACAATGACAAACGACGATGATGTTACGATGACAACAATAACGACGAAATTGATGATGATGATGATGATGAAGATGATTATGATGATGATGATGATAATAACGACGACGAATGTGATGACGACGATCACGAAGACGATGACGATGACGATGACGACGATGACGATGACGATGACGATGACGACGATGACGATGACGATGACGACGATGATGATGATGATGATGATAGGCAGGACCAATGATATTTTGATATTTCTTTCCAATCCAAGTCGTGTGCTTCTTAATCATGTCATGCGAGGCTCATTGTTAGCAGACTTCGCTAAGTAAGAGGCCGGATGATATATAACTTTATACCAATCATGCCAATGATGACGAAAATAACTTGCGCGCTTAATCACACTATTGGTGCTTTTAGCTTCTACACAACGATATTGATAGCTCAGTGAAACAAGCCGACAACACACAGTCAGGGCCAACGAAAACAAACTGGAAAATTCTTTTCAGTTCACCGAAAGAAACCAAGATGCTTTTTTACCACTTTGTCCCTCAATCCATCTAAATGATGCGTGTTTATTTACACAGTAGTGTAGGAAAACAATTTGATGAACTCGGCCAAGTTTAATGGGTGCTCTTAGTATAGGGTCATGGAACTGTTCAGTAATAGATAACTTTAAATAGTTTCACGACATGTTCCCTGAAAACACGCCAACAGACAAATACTGGCAGCCAAACTTCATTTATAATACAATTCCAAAAGTCTGTCCAAGGAACCAATGTTGGTCCAATATTCCACGAATTACATTAGCAATCTGTTAATTTTGTTCGCATTGCATCTTGACAAACTTGCAATGTAATTCCAAGTTAGGTATGCATCGAAGCGAAAGTTACATTCTACGATAAAATGCTATTTTTGATTTTAAAAAATCAATAAAATAAGGTTGAGCAGTTATTATCGTAGGGTATTCAAATGGATAGGGACAAGAGAAGTTATACATTGTATAGCTGATAGGAACGACACAGTTAATTACCGTTATACGTGGAACAATTCTGGGCAACTTTGCGGATGGACTGGCAAAAAATCAGTATTTTAAGTATACGTATAGACGACCACATGCACTCTTATCGACAGTCGACAGTGCATGCAGGCCTTACTCCTATACTCCTCTGCTCGATGTTTTAATATCATTTAGTCCAAACAAAAGACATAAGGTTGCAATGACGTCAATGCAAAAACATGATTAATTAAAACACTTTTAACACTATTTTGCACCAAGTTTTAACCCATTTTGAAATATATGTTTATAAATCTAAACACATTATATTTAAGTTTACATTAAACTGTTTAGGCATTTGGATTGGTGTTTAGATATGTTTGACCCAATTGCTTAGAGATTTGATATGTTTAATGCCTAAAACACTAATTTGCACCACGTTTCTAAACACTGTTTTTCAGGGTTGTCTGGCTCACTTTAATTCCCTTCACTGGTCTGGTTTGTCCGAATGTTTGTTTTAATTAAGCTATTTGCTCTATTGCATTGAACATGTTGATGTAAGCTATTGCCGTCGTATACGAGTCGTTGAAACTTAGGGGGCATCTGACAAGTCTTAAAAATATACTGTTTTAAAACCTACTTTTTCCTGTAAATTCGAAGAAACACAAACCTCCACACATGGGTACACGCGGTGCTTTGGCCTATTTTGGGCGAGTTTGTTGGGGTAGCAAAGTTCCAATAAAGTTTCCGTTTTTTTTCAAAAATACGCTGCCATCATGAAAAATTTGGTCTTTTCTGATACATATTCATCGTCAAGAAGTACAATATGAGATAACTTTTTTGTATCAAGTTTAAACATGGTTTCCAAATAAGTCCTCTTTGGCGGCGTGACCGTTTTTGCAGATACATTTGATATTATTTTTATATAGATCTATATTGTACGCACAGGTTAACACTTCGGATTTGCCCAGTTAAACATACAAAATTAAGTCGGGGAGGACAATCACGGCAAATGTGCAAAATCACATACTAACTAATCCTATCAAGTTTTGAGTAAAAACACTGCAAGAAGAAATGGTTTAGAAGGCGTAAAAACTAGTTCACGAGCACTTCAAAGGCTGTTACAAGCAATAAATCAATGTAAATTCAGACCCGGAGAACAGTGTGCGTCCGATTTGGATAAAACCTTAAATGTAAGTAATAACAGTAAACCTAAATCTGCAAGATCAACCGTAATCCGTCCGCGAGGGGGAAATCCCTTCTAAATCAATACGGAGATTGAAAGGATGCCCGTATAATATGCATTAGTACTTTTATTGAGGTTCAAAAGTGCATGTCATGTATTATAAAAGCTGTTTTAACTTTCAAGCCAGAAACCCTCGTGACCTGTTTCAAATACGTTGCTACACTACAACCAAATGCAATCCGGAAAACAGGAATGATAAAAAAACCAATGGACTATTCGCAACGTATGAAAACCAATAAATCACAAAGTATCTTTTGCGGCAAGTATACTACTGCATGCAGCTGTATACCTCGACCATTGACGTGATTCATTAGTCTCGATATCGACGACATGGTTTCATGAATATCACAACAGTTACAGTATTATGAAAGGATGTGTTCTAAAGGGTATACGATGCTCAATAGCTATCCTTACTGCTTTGTTTAAGAGAGTAATGACGGAAAATAGTTTGGATATTATTCTTATAAATTGGAATGGCCTATTTCCCCAGGTACTATTCCTTTTAAAATCCGCACCACCACGTTTGGAGTTGGTAAAAATGTTCCAGAGGGTGTTGAAATGGAAAGAGTCTTAACTACAGTTGAAAACCACATCCCCCATCTTTTTAAGACTCCTCGGTTAAAACGTTCCTTGGGGTCGCCATCCTTCACATCTGGTCTTTGGCTCGAAATGCAATGGGCCCAAGGAAGATAGTTTACTACTTCCTAATTGTATAGACAGATGGTAAGATCTGCTGTGGATAGGATGTTTCGGGTCCCCAGGAAATCATTCAAACTCGCATCAGTAGACTGCCCATTTAACAATAACCGGTCTTGGAGCCTCTTCGTCCAATTCCATGTTTCTGCACCACGTTTTCCACACAGGCCATGAAGAAAGCAACCTTGGTTGCCCTTTGGTGACACCATACCTCCATATGATATCAAAATTATAGCAGATATAGGCACTTCATCATCTCCCTTTTCTTGTCGAGAAGTCCTTTAAAACCTTCTTACTTCTGACTTTTTTTCTACGTACGGGGCTCTCCTAAACTCTATACTACTTGCACCCAATATTAGACATTCATTGTTTGTCGTCGCAGAATGATCCATCCTCTTCACCTATGAAGAATTACATATCTTATCTTTGCTTTGTATTCAGCATTAGCCTTTATGCAGCTGGCCTCTTAAACATTTCAATTAAATGACTTGGGAGATGATATCATTTCTGCAGTCAATGCATGCCATCGTCAGCATATTCTAGATTGGTATAGTGGGCTCGTAGTTCAAATCATTGGCGCGCTGACAACATCACGGCTTTCATATGGAAGCATGAGCTTTTCCAAGGCACAACTCGTTCCGCAATTAAACTCTAGCTGTAATCTCCTCATTCATCATTCTCCATCCAAGAGGCGATCCCCAACAGGCTGGAAACTACATACACATCTGTATAAACCTCCCAAATCTCCCCGGGGGGGGGCACTCCCACCAACGTGTTGTCATCCAGCGAGCATAAAAACGCGGGAAAGGGTAGTTTTTCACACCGCGGCGCGGACCGCACGGAACGCGAAAAGGGTCACAAAAGCAAGTCCAAATGACAATACATGTTATCAATTTCTTTCTACTCATATCCGCAAGTCAGCGGTTAGGGTAGCCAATGGCGGATCCGGCTCCTTCTTGCCAAAAAAATATAAATGCGACAATGCAATAACACTTACGTAGAAAAAATCCTCTACTGATATTGCCAAATGTTACGCGCTACGCGCGGTTTATCATAGGATGATTTCAGTGCAGGGCGGGCACTTTAAAGAGAAATGGACGACTCCTTTTGTGCTTACCTGATCGTCAGCTTATTTACAGATTGCTCTACCTCATACGCGATAATTGGACGGTATGTGCGCTAAATCCATTGATTTTAAAGGGGGGTCGAAAAAAAAAGTGGTACGTCTCAAACAAAGACATTAACATTGAATCACTACACATTTCAAATTGATTCCATCAAGTTGACATGAAAATGTGCTTTTTAAAAGTGAATATGCAAGGGTTTCGACTGTTTTTGCTTTGCGGGGAGGGGAATCCCCTCCCGTACCCACCCGTCGCGGCCATATAGTCCATTTCTTTTCAACCGCTCCCCTACTCCTCTGAAAGGGGCTAGATCCGTCCCTGAGGATAGCTATTTTCTCTGTGTGAGAGACAAACATCGAAGATTAATCTTCAACAGAGAAGTTTGAGTCCCCGTTTGAGCATGCCTCAGTGCCCATCAATAATAATGTTTAGGGTTACATGTACGATTAGGTACTCTTAATTATTAGGGGTTATGCCTTTTGGTGTATTCCGTGACTAAGGGTATAGTCTGATTTTGAAGAAAGATATCCGTGTTTAGGTCGATCTGAAGGTCCTGCTCAAGGAGGTACAGGAATGTATGGAAGTGCTCCCCGGGATTAAAAAAATCATGATATTGCAGCTAGCCGAGGTCTACAACTCACATTCTTTCCAATAAATAAAACGAAGTTCGCATCATAAAGCGCTTTCACAATGTATGAAAGCGCTTATTCCGCTGCCACTCCGAATATGTCAGTGCCTACAAATGCCCCAGGAATACTCATACCTTTGGGCGGAGCTCATGGACAATATTCATAAACAGCTCCCTATTTGCGCACCTGGGTAGAGAGAGGCACGCGAGGTAAAGGTCTTGCACAGTGCACAACACATTGGCCCAGCGGGACTCGAACCAAGGACTTTTGGGTCAGCAGCGGTCGCTGATCCAATGGACCACATGTGCCCTCAAATCTCACACATCAATCCTATTCTTCGAAGGCCACCAACAAGAACTGAGCAGGAATACACTTAACACACAGATTCTTGTACTACGAAGAATCATCGAAGAAATTAGAGTCTCCAAGAGAAGTGAATGTCGTCTTTGAAGATTTCTCAAAGGCATTCGATAGTGTGGACCGGAAGAAG
Source organism: Ophioderma brevispina (assembly GCA_023653785.1). Taxonomy (NCBI): domain Eukaryota; kingdom Metazoa; phylum Echinodermata; class Ophiuroidea; order Amphilepidida; family Ophiodermatidae; genus Ophioderma; species Ophioderma brevispina. The sequence continues at coordinate 13,620 of JAMKCH010006014.1, forward strand.
TTGATGCACATTCTGATAGTAAGAGCCATTGCTATGATAAATAATAAAGTAATACGGTATACGACGCTCGGGTTTTCGTTACCTGACTTTCTTTAAGTTTAAGACCAAAAGTGACGGAAATAGCGAATGGATAATTATTCTTATGTATTGGAATGGACTAGTCCCCAGCATGCCCAGGGACTATTCCTTTTAAAATCCGCACCACCACGTGTGAAGTTTCTGGGTAAAGTGTTCCATGAGGGGGGTTGAAATGGGAAGAGCCTTAACTACAGCTGATATTCACACCCCTCTTTTGTAGACTCCGGTTAAGACTTTCACAGCCTTCAAATCTGGTCTTTGGCTCAAAAGCAATGCCCAGCGAATGTATTTGTAGAGACAGGTGGTACATATCTGATGTTTGGTAGGATGTTTCGTCCAAGAAATGTTTCAAACTCGCATGAGTAGACGTGCGCGTGCCATTAAACCGGTCTTGGAGCTCGTTCCCCATAGTCCATGTTCCTGCACCATGCTTTCAACACAGGCCATGAAGAAGGCAACCTTAGTTGCTCTGGTGACACCATACTTCCATATGATATCGAACTTATAGCAGATATAGGCACTTCATGCTCCCTTTTCTTGTCGAGAAGTCCTTTAAAACCTTCTACTGCCCCAATAGTTGTACCATTCATTGTGTGCATAGCAGAATGATCTACCTCTCCACTGAGAATCATATCTTTCTTTGTATTCAGTATTAGCTTTAGCAGCTGACTCTTCAAATGCATTAAATAGATCTTGGGCAGATGATATCATTTCTGCAGTCAATGCAATTCCGTCGTCAGCATATTCTAGATTGGTATAGTGCTCAGTAGTTCAAAAACACATGGCGCTGACAACATTCCGGCTTTTATATGGAAGCATGAGCTTTTCCAAGCGCAACTCCTTGAGTTCCGCAATGAAACACTCATCATCATTCCTGCAAGAAAGGCGATCACCAGCAGCCGGGAAACGACATAGGCATGTATTATATCTGATAATATTGGATCAAAGGTCTATAACTCACTTCATTTCAATCGTACACGGTACCCATCAATCCTCAATCTTATTCTTCGAAGGAACACATGGAAGGTCGTAGGAATAGATTCTTGCACTTCGAATTGAAGAACATCGAAGAAATGAGTCTCCAAGACGCTATCTCATGTGGTTTTGTAGATTTCTCAAAGGCAGGGCCGTACGTGGACCTATTTTGGTAAAAATGAACCACCCCCCCCCCCCCCATGGTCCTTTTTTGGACTTTTGAACGTCTCCTTACAACACGTCGGTAATGACAATTTCTATCAATTTTAACAAATTTCTATCAGTTTGACCTTTTTATCACAAAAATTAGGACCGAAATCGGGATACGCTCCTGTTTGTCATTACCATAAGATGAGAAAGCTTAACTCTTTAGGCTATCGGCTGATAGGCTTCTTCTGGTGAATCTTAAGCCTTATTTTTTTTAAAAAAAAAAAAAAAAAAAAAAAAAAAAAAAAACTTTTCTTTTATTTATTTTAGCAGATAAACATGATAATGAAAATATGTATTCAACCTACAATATGGTGAAAGTATCCAGGACCATTGGAATGATGCGACATTATTAGTCAATTCATTCCAGATTCAATTGTAACAGGCGGGTGGCCTGTAAAATGTCAAGAATTGTACGATGCATCTTATTAGATTATATAATGGTCAAATAGAAAACCGCGGATTATCAGAAATGAACATTCATCATTAACGTATATGCCACGAAGAGAGGCGTGATCTAGCGATTACAGTGCCACCTCTTGTGTTAGAGGGTTCCAGTTCAACCCCAGTGGGGCATTTGCTGGGATTGGCCCAGGGTTCAGACTGATATGTGAATTACTGTTTACATTAAAATATACACCGACCATAATTTAGAGATTTCAGAGGAATTACACAGCTCTATAATGACTAATTGAATTTGAATGGGAAATGTATCTTTCACATTGGATTGGATTAGTCACCCAAAACGTATCCTACTTCTGGATCCAGACAACGTTATTTAAAATGATTTTATTTTTACAGGCATAATAAACTGTAAAAAATTTAATGTTTTGGGGCCTTTTTTAACAAAGAAAAAATTTAACCTTTTTGCATTGAATTTGCATGTAATTTTTTAGATTTTGGATGTTGTTTGGGATTTGAACGTGTTTTGATTACAAGGAATTGTTAATTCCCAACACGCAGTTTTAAGTGCAGACTAGATGACGAAGGTATACATTGTACTAAATGTCATATAATGTTTCAATGAAACTAAAGCGGGTGTTTTCATCCTGATACTTGATTGAAACATCATCTATCTTAGATTGAAAATTAATGTATTTTAGGTCAAACATTTATTTAAAAGCTACATTACTATATATTGCATGAGTATCAGAAACTTTTTTACCTGTGGCCGTTAAAATAATTCTCTTACCTCTCGCGTGAATGGACAGACTAAAACTTTTTATTGAGGTCTAAATATTTTTGAAATTACTATATTAGCAAACAACACTCTCTCTTTGTATGATTGAAAAAAGAAATTAAAAATAAATGGCTATAAATCACCACCCCCCCGCTTAGAATGCATTTTATTAACGAGACTTTAATAAAACTATTAACGATTTATGTCGAACGTTAAACTTCTATAGAGTCTCCCCAATACAAGGCGACAGTGAGTTAAAACTCACGTACAAAACGCCATAGACCAGAGCAGTTCGGTTCGTGGCTTAATGAAGTTATTCTCTGGGGGAAAATATAGAAACACCGGAGCAAAAACACGAATGCATTAAAAAACAGATTTGGGTCATCAGTGGCGCGGTCAACGGCATATCGATAGTTTTAAAAGTGATAGAGGGCGGTATGTGGCAAAACACCCCCCAAAGGAGCAAATAATATAGATTAATTGCTGTTACATCTGCAAAGCGCCAATCTAACGTAGATATTGTGTCTTACGTTAGCATTTGTATGACTTTAATCAGAAGAAGGGACCAAGCCTCATTTCAATACAGCAGCTCACCCAATGTATCAAATAGTTAATCAAATAGATGAATTCAGAGTAGCTCGGTACAGTGGCGGGGTATAATGTTCCCTAAATTGGTTCACATATTACCTCTTCCTCATCCATTATTCATATATAAAAACAAAGGAAAATTAAAAAAAAAAAAAGTGGAATTGTGTATAACGCTCCAATCTCTTTTGGAATCAATATTCCTTGAACAAATTTTGATCAGATCAGAATTTTTTTTCAAGATTTGCGAAACCAATTCTGGGATTCGTGGCCGAACACCGCATGACTATAATGTGAGATCCCCATCCCAGAGCGAGGACTGCGAATTGAAAAAAAGAGGGGGGGGGGGGGGGGGGGGGGGGGGTTATGCCTTTGCATTTTACACATAAGACGATAGGCGTTAAAATCATAAAATTGATAGGAAGCACTGGGATTTCAAAATTTACACAGGTGTCAAATTTTACGCTAGAATCTATGTGAAAAGCACAGACATGCACTGTTTCTAAGGCGGTTCTAAAAAGCCCGGGTATTCCTCTAAAGTTGTGGGTTGGGGAGCGGGGGTGCTTTTCTTCACCGGTACAAGGGGGGAACGCAATAGGAAAGGGACGGGGATGTGCGGATTGGGACTTTCAAAGTAGGGGGCAGTCGCTGATGAACATTCGTTTGGAAAAAAAGGGGGTCATTTGTGAGAGGATGCAAAACTGGGGGTTCAATCACTGAGCCTTTCAAATTTGGTGAAAAAAGGGGTATTCTCGGGGTCAATCACTGAGCCTCTCAGATTTTGTGAAAAAAGGGGTCTTCTCGGGCAAATTCTAACCATTCAAACCCATGCAGTTGATATTGTTAAACATTAAAGGGCTTTCTGTGAGAGCCATGAAATAGAAATAAGGTGTCATTCAGTGACATTTGATTAAAAATGGGAGGCTCAACTGAGAGTAAAGAAAACAAAGGGGGGTCTTCGGTTTGACAGGTTAAAAAAGGGGGTCATTCATTACAGCAGGTTTTTTTCAAAATTAGCATGGAGCTGAAAAAATTGTTGATTTTTTTGTGTGGCAAAGGCGGGTCTTAAACGAAATGAAATATAGTTGAAAGGGATATAAAGAACTGCGACCCTAAGGTCTTGACCGCCGCACACACCCGTACGCCATTTATGTCATGCATGCCCCCCCCGGCAAAAACAAAAACAGGTTACTATATGGTGGATGTTTAAGTGTAAGTCAGGTTATACCTGCCATTGTGTAATCCCGTAATTAGGGTCCAGCTATGGGTTATAATAGTTCGATCACCTACTTCGATGGGACGGATGAAGATATTGGATCTATCAACGCCTAAAGAGTGGAGGAGGATCGGTATCCCAAAGGTCAATAGGATGGTGTTTGAAACATCGTCGTAGGTCAATAACAGCAATGGTCACTTGTCCTAGTCAGAAGTGAGCTCACAACATATCGTGGAATTCGGCTGCTGAGTATGTCCAACCAAGCTGCCTCATCAGGGCCGATCAACCCGTTTAGTTGCCCCAGACCGGATTAAAAACGTTTCCAAATAGATTACAAAACTACAAGAAAGAATTGATTGCCTAAATGGAAGACAGATGGCGCCGTTGCAATGACTCCATGAGGTGCCAGCATGAAAAAGGGGTAAAGAAACAGTGTCCCCATGAGAGAGGTCCTATTATATAGCTTACCATAGGCAACATGTACGCGAATAATTCGTGACCTTGTAGACGAGGCCATTTGGGTACAGTGCTGAAACAAATGCGTGGTAGGACAGATGCGTGCATGGTAGGACACTCAGTCACACGGACACTGTAGTATATGACCCGGCACACACACGACTGTTGGTCGGCTGATAAGTGCCGTTGCATGACGCTTCAAATCCTTCGTCATATCAACTTACCAAAGTCGCACTCTACAACAGGGAACACACACAATTTTTTTGGGTTGTGCTGATGCGGGAATCGAAATCCTCGGCATTACTACACCTAATCAAAGCGAGGAGATACGGTCAGCATGATAGGAAATGGGTAGTTGTCTTATCAGCCACAGACAAAAAACAAGGGAGGAGTGCAATATTTACTCATGTCTTTTAAAATATCTACAAATCCCTAAGAGTGTACAAGTGTTCTCCAGCAGAATCTTGTCGCAACTTTTATCAAATCCTCGGTAACAGCATACTGTATATACGCCCTCCGTAGAAGATAAGGATATGCTTTTTATTCCACATTACAGGGCCCTGGTCAAGTCAAGGTATACGTCCACTAAAGTTACTGAGAGTGACTTCAATGAGAGAGTTGGACTTGCGGCCATCATCACATCCAGCGTCATTGGACGCCACTGCTTTCATGATACCAACGGTGAAAGACTAGTCAGGAACAACAATCAATGGGAATTTGACTCGGGCTGTCTGCGATTCCCGGAATCAGATTTTCACGTTCATTCATCACTCCGTTTGGAGCTTCCGCGGTTGGGAATATTACACGACCTTCGCCAGCTAAGGGACATAACACCGGCCTCATAATGCAGTGGGGCAATAGAGCAAACCCGCTATGCTCTGCATAATGACTATGCTTTGTATAATGAGCTATGCTATAATAGCAGCAGATAGCATTTATGCGGGGGGGGGGGGTGGGGAAAAAAGTCTGACGCAATCGTCAATGGCGGTGCCCCTGAGTTGTCACCAATGTGCTGACGTCACTGTCAGGGGCCTGGGACCTAGTCAAATGTGTGAGGAAACCAACATAGTCCCGCACAAATGAGATCGCTCATCCTAGAAGCATTGTCTTGGTTATGCATGATCCTATGCCACAACATATCAACGGACACACTTGATAAACAGCAATGGGTTCACTCTGTCGCAATTGCCGTACATATGACCATTCATAGTATTGTCCGCATTATGTTAGCCATCATTGGGAACTAGCAAAGGAATCATTGCAAAAGACCAGTCAACTGCAAAAGCTAGCTATACCATCTATTTCAGAACGTTACAACAATTTTGAAAACTGTTTGTGAAGGAAGTGGCTGAAAATGGAGAGGCAGATGGACCACGTGGGCTTGCCAGGCCTGGGTATCAGAAGAAACTCTGAAGTTTGAAAAGAAGAGAGATGGTAACAGTCCATATAGCGGGATACAGAATTACTGGCTGAAGGAGCGAATATTTCAGTTGTTAAAATATCACCAATAATTCTGAGTGGGTATTTTTCGTGCAGACAGCACAAGTGTCATTTCTTGTATATTCATATTTTAAAGGATATATCCTTTTTGTCAGGTATTGAGAGACAGGACCCGCAAGGGGCTATAATTTCACTGAAATTGGTTCAAGATATCAACCTCCTCGTGGTGAGCCCTGGAAAACTGATCTTGATCAGGCGAATGATAATCATCTTGCGGCTACGCTAACATCATTCTGTTGTATTTTTAGCTTCTTTTTTAAAATCATGTCTTTTTATCTATGCCCCATCGGCAGGACACAACCTGATGTCAGCCTTGAACACGTGCCCGTATTAGGCAGCATCCACCGGATGTCAAGTCACGATGGCAATCGCAGTGACTTCACCGAACGTGGAAGGTATCACTAGGGCAAGATAAACATCATAGAACACCTTATGCAAACGCATAAAGTTCACTGCGATTCTCCTTCCAAGAGACACATTGCAACTGAACAGTTCCATTTGACCATTTGGGAACCACTATAGCTGCACACACGAGAGCGCTCCAGGGACTGGCACCTTGTTAGGTAACACAGCTCATGGAAACAAATTGGCAACCTCACTGCAAAACTCACCCTGGAATGGGAACGACACCCAATTGCAGGTGTCCAGTCACCAATGCCTACAAGCACCTAACAATAGGCTTCAAGCAGACTTCCTACCTATTTATGGTGCACCTGCATTTGCGCTGGTGACTTCAACAGCATAGCATTACCTGGGCTTACATGAATACCAACCCTGACGGACCCACCCTAGAGGACTTTGCTTCCAAATCTGGTGTACAACTTTTTACGACCCCAAGCACCAGACAGTTACTTGGAAGGTGGAACACAATTACAAATCCCGACCTTGAATTTGCAAACATGGACACCATCTCTGTTCACCGTACTGTTCTCGACCGCTTTCCGAAGTCCCAACACGGACCATCACTGATCGCTCAGGAGAGCCTTGCTAAGCCTGTACCAACAAAGCCAGTGAAAAGGTGGAACTTCCGCAAGGCAGACTGGGACCAGTTTAAGAATCTGGTGGATTCAGAAGTGCCCAACCTCCCGACACCAACCTCCTCCAACCTGGACAATTCTTACACAGCATTGTGTAAACTCTTTATTAATATAGCAAAGAAGACCATCCCACGTGACTGTCGTCGCAGTTATATCCCATCCTGGGACGAGGAATGTGATACTCTTTTACAATGATTTCCTGAATTCTGAACCTGGGAAAGAAGCGTCATCCAAGGCTTCAGATCTGCTTGGACAGGAAACGTCGTGAGCGCTGGGAGGAGACGGTCCATGGAATCGACTTCACTCACTCCAGCAGGAAGGCCTGGAAGACTATAAACCGCCTCACCTGCAGAATTTCCAAACCATCGAAATGTCCAGTGACTGCCAACTCAATCGTTGAGCAACTCCTCGCAAATGGTCGTTTCAAGGACATTGATAAGGATCACACGTAAAAAAAAGAGATCACCAAACTTCGTCGAGCCCCCGGCGTGGACGGGTCACTTTCAACATCCTTCTCACTAGATGAGCTCACCTCTGCTATCAGCCAACTAAAGAGTGGAAGGCCAAGGGGCCTGATAACATACCAGCGGAGTTCTTGATGCACAGCGGCCCACGATGTCTTGAATGGCTCCAGGAGTTCTACACATGTTGCCTTACAACCAGTCCTTACCCAAGATCTGGCGGAGGGCTACTATCATCGCAATCCCCAAACCATACAAGCCTGTCATGTCAACAACACTAAGAACTACCGCCCAATATCATACTGTGTGTTTCCTTCAAACTCCTTGAGAGGATGATCTTGGCCCGTCTGGAGCCCGTCCTCGAACCCCATCTGCCTGACGAACAAGCAGGATTTCGCCGTGGCCGGAGCACTGTCCACCAGATCTCCTCACAAATGATATCGAGGAAAGCTTTGGAAAGGGTCGTAAGGCAGGCGTCATCTTGGTGGACCTTACTGCAGCATACGACACCGTGTGGCACCAGGGCTTGATACTCAAGCTTTTCAGGACCATCCCGGATCGTCACCTTGTACAATTTATATGTAACATGCTTGCAAACCGTAGCTTTATTCTCAAGACCAGTGATGTGGGCAGAGTAGCCGTCTGTGTCGTCTAAGGAACGGAGTACCACAAGGATCTGTACTGGCTCCCACGCTGTTCAACTTATATATCAGCGATTTACCTCAAAAACATTTAGACAATATGGCTACGCCGACGATCTTGCCCTTCTCCACTCGGACAGTAGCTGGAAAGAAGTAGAAAGTACACTCACTGTAGATATGGCCCTACTTGCAGTATATCTCAAGACCTGGAGACTGAAGCTGAGTGAAGCCAAGACCACCGCTACCGCCTTCCATATCAACAACAAAGAGGCTCATCGGCAGCTTCAAATCAACCTCAATGGATCGCCCCTGCCATACAATCCTACAGCAACCTATCTGGGAGTGAAGCTTGACCGGCAGCTTACCTCGAGTAGCACCTCGAGTCCGTATGCGCCAAGGTATCTTCGAGGAATAACTTCCTGTGCCGACTTGCTGGATCCTCATGGGGTGCCAGCCCAACGACTCTACGCACCACCGCCTTGGCTCTGGTCTACAGCGATGCTGAATATGCCGCCCCAGCATGGTGCAACAGCTCTCACACAAAGAAGCTGGACAAAGTACTCAACGAGACCTTGAGAACCATTACTGGTTGCCTCCGTCCCACTCCATCTGAGTTTCTACCAGTGCTTTCAGGCATTGCACCTGCAGTGCTTCGGAGAGAACACCACACGCACAAACTGGTGAATAAGGCTCTGCTGGACAACAAGCACCTGCTGCATAACACTGTCAAAGAATCACACCAGCTCGGCAGACAGAGACTTTGCTCTCGTCGACCTGTCTGTCGACACGCTGCTAAACTCTCCAGCTCCCCATTCAACATCTTACAGACATGGAACACTGCCTGGCTAGATACTTCAAGATCAGACCAACTCACTATTACACCTATGACAGAACTACCACCTGGTGATAATCTTCCACGCAAGGAATGGGTCAGCTTAAACCGGATTCGCACAGGAGTGGGTCGCTACAACAGCAATATGCACCGATGGGGGCTAAGACCATCCCCAGCCTGCCAATGTGGTTCTCCATCACAGACTGCGGATCATATTCTCAATGAGTGCCCTACCTTCCGTCCAACGGTGAACATAGACTTCTCAAACCCCAACCAATCTACAGTGAGCTGGCTCCACTGTCTACAATATACTAGTATTTAGCTGCTGCCTCATACGCAAAAAGAAGAAGACTGCAATTTGGTCCCGTTAGGGATATATTTTCACTGAAAACTAGTATAATATCACCTGAAACTGGTTCGGTTAGGGGTATATTTTCACCGAAAATTTGTCCCGTTAGGGGTCACTTTCAGAACCCCTGGAACGAGCATGGGAATCCAACAAACCCCTGTTTAAACAACATCATAATCACTGCAACATTGGACCACAAATATCGTACACCTGTCCAAGAAAGGGGATCTCTCCCTCATGACGAACTACCGGCGGATCACTCTGATGTCAAAAGCTGCTTCAAGTTTACAACAAAATTCTGTTAAACAGAATTCGACCATTTGTTGATCCAATATGTACACTGTTAAAATGTGCATTAAAATAACGGCGTTTTGACTGGCAGCTGGGACTCACAACTAACGACGTTTTTTTACCGTTATTTGCACGTTTCGAGTCCCTTTTTACAATTACTTGCACGTTTCGAGTCCCGCCCGGCTGACAGTCAAAACGACGTTTTTAAGAACATTTTTAACAACGTAGGAGCAACCAGGGCCCGTTCCCCAAACTCGTGCGTAACCCTACGTGTATACTAACTCATGCGTATGTCCTACATAACAGACCTTTTCATACCAGTTACACAGTGCTTGGACAAATTGGTCTACTCAGGCGTGACATAGTATGCACGTAGATTTACGACTGAGTTTCGGGAACGGACCCCTGGCAGGTTTCCGTCCAGGCCGTAGTTGATTGAGCGCTCGGTCCCGACTGAGTTGTGTGCAGCAGACACACATCCTTCGACGGATTATTGAGGGATTCAAAGACCACCCCAACTTCCTGTCACTTTCATCGACTTCAAGAAAGCCTTTGATTCCATCAATAGTTGTGGATTATCTTTTAACAAAAGCCACCACTGGGATCTGAAATTTGCTGATGGCACTGCCCTTCTAGAGTCTACCCCCTCACGGGCCCAAACTCAGTTGAGCAGGGTCCCATAATCAGTGTACCCAAGACAGAATATACATGACACTAAAATGTGATCCTCATCCTACACTCAAGTCAACGACATGTCCAATCAATCATGTGACCGATTTCAGATATATTGGATCTATGGTTGCATCTAGTGCAAGTGATCTAAAAAGGCGCAAAGCACTAGTGGCTTGCATGATGGCTTTCTGGAAGTTGGAGCAGTTATGGAGAACCCCATCCATACCTATTAAAACTTATAAACGCCAAAGTGAGGCTGTTCAACACAATTGTGTCACAGTTCTTACATATGGATGCGAATCCTGGGGGGTAAGTCACAAAAGCTATGGAAGCAAAATTAAAGGGGGGATGGCCGTTTTAGGATGTGAAGTTTTCATTTGAAGATTGGCCTTCCACTTCCAAAAACCCTCAGTAAAGTTCGCCGTGATAGATATTTCCCAATCCGTTTTAATGCGGGAATAAAACGTGATTTCGTTTAAGGGGGGGCCCATAGCGGGTTGTGTTAAAAAATTAATATGGTTTCGACCAAAAGGACACATTTTCGCCAAATTCCAAACCAAGCATCTTTGGCTTAAGATTTCACAGGATAAGATGAGAAAAATTAGTTTAGCTTTCTTCTGATGACCAACATGTTGACCCTTACGGTAAAATATGGGGTCTGGGGACGAGGACTATAGCGATGGGGCCAGGGACCTTTAAATGTATTCCCCACTCTTGTACTGATAATGCTGAACATCAAATGTGAAGACCACGTACCCAATGTAACCATTTACATCATGACCAGCACAAAGCTCACTTGAGTGTGTAAGACACGACAGCTTAAACGTCCTTGGGCATATACTCCGCATGCCAGATGACGAACCAGCTAAACTTTGCGCTCTTATTCACATTAGGTCCGGGCAAAGTGCGTCAGTTGTTATCCTATTATCCGTTTGGGGATAGTGAAAAGCTGTGAAACTGACCAAATTACCCCTTAGCCAGGACAGCGCAGACAATTGGAAGAAGTTGTAGACGCTGCTCCGCCGCGACGACTGATAAATGTTCTAAATACATTTATGCAAAAAAAACCGAATTGTTGAACTCCACATTGTACACCACTAAAATGAGAATTTCCAGAAAATGAACAAAGGTCCAATAGTTTATAAACATTCGCGGCAGTCACTACTGTAAAAAATTAAGTGTTTAGGTTTTGTAACAGTTAAACACTGAAAATCAAAACAATAAAAAAAATAAAAAAAATAAAAAAAATAACAACTTTTTGGTCAAAAGGTGGTATTTTCGTAGGGACCTGCTCTATAAATCGCTTAAAAAGCATTGAAATTCGGCATCTTTTTCCATTTTTAAATCAGAGCAATGGACATTTTTACCATGAGCCTTAACGCTTTTAAAAAACCTATACATTTGACAGCCGTTTCGGTGAATAAACACAAGTGGTGTTTGAAGGTAAAATTAAACACCCTAACACCAAAGCGCATTTAGAAGCTTACCACTTATAGGTTCCCAAAACAACACAACACGTGTTTATTTTAGTTATTAAACATTAGGATAATAGTGTTTTAAACGCTGGTTAGGCGTTCACGTTAGCAATTCCCCATTGCTCTGATTTAAAAAATGGTAAACAAAACAGCGCTTGATAATTTTTCAATGCTTTTTTAGTGATTTATAGTAGCAAGGGGTCCAAGAAAATACCCACTTTTTGACCCAAAAAGTTGGATTTTTGTATTTTGGTTGTTGCCTGTTAAACGCGGTGTCTAGGTGTTTATAAATGTGGAAAAATACCTGAAACACTTTAGATTTTTTGCCAGTTGTTTGATATTACATGCATGGGCAGATATATAAGATATATTTGTATCAGATTCTCGGTGATGATCATGCGAATTTTTACTAAAAATTCCCGATTTCGCCTAAATAATTCATGTCAAAATTTTGGTTATTAGTTGCTTAAAAAAGCCACCCTATCTAGGTTGATTTGCCCAATCCAAAATCGAAAAAAATAATAAATAAAAAATCAGATTTTTGCATGTGGTTTCGGCTATCTAAATACCACTGCAAGTTAATAAGCCTGAAAGCAATCTATAAAGACAAAAAATTCGGATATTTAGTCATTACTGTCCCGTACTGACACTTTCAAGATGTAAAAAAATCTACACCAAAGGTTTTGGTTGTTAATTATCCAGAGGTGTGGGTACTGTCCCGTATTTGATTCCAGGGGGAGGGTCTTAAATTACACATACGGTTGGGGTAAAGGTGTGGCATCGACGGATATGAAAGGTTGGGGACAAAGATCAGAAGTTTATGGAACAACGTCCGGTGTGGTGGTAAAATTACCACCAACATACAGTGTTATATCATTGTAACACCAATATTGGTGTATATAACACTAAAATGGTGTAAAGTAACCCCAAATCGGGTGATAAAAAATAACACACCAGTGTGTGCGGGTCCCTATTTGATTTCAGAAAGGTGTTTAAAATTAACCACCAATGGTGTTAACAGTTGCACTCACTGTTTTTGCGCACAGGGAGGTTTACACTCCCATACGGGAATCACCGAGTCACACACTTTCTTATCACCAGTCCCTTTCCTCTTCAAAAAGAAATATTCCCGTTACGGCTTCCACAGGTCCATGAAACGGCACCCACCCAAAAACCTTGCCTCGACACTGAAAAAAAAATGGGCCGGTGTTTTTTGTTTTAGTTAAAATTTTAAAACTTTTGTTGTGTTAGGTTTCCGGTGTTGAAATTTAGAATTTAAAAACAACCCACTCCGGTGTTGCTGCATACTTTTAATAGGTGGTTGGTGTTTTGTTTATGATTTGTTAGATGCAAGTAATTATAATGGAAGCCCAAAAAATAAAAAAAATCAAACATGTTTCTACTAAAAAATTCACATGTGTACAAATTTATTATATACTTGTTTAACACCAAAAAAGGTTGGTGTTACTAACACCCGAGGGCGTGGTCCCGTATTGGACCTTCCCAGGAGGTGTTAAATTCTTACACAGTAGTGTAAATTTTGGGACCACCCCGGCAGTGTTTAAAAAAATAATGATTAACACATATAGGTGGTGTTTAAAATAACCACCAAAGCCAGCGTGTTGATAGATTACATGGGTACACCCAAAAGTTGGTCTTATTAATATAACACTTAAATGGTTTGTTAATCAAACAACAGTGGTTGTGGTCCCGTACGTATTGGAACTCCAGGATGGTGTTTAAATTAACACCCATGGTGCATTGTATAGCTGTCACAGAGCTCGCATCAACCCACCCACACACCCGGCCGGGCCCTCCTTCCTGTCTCCAGGGGTATGAGAACTCCTTCCACCGATTCGACATGCTTACACACTTTTCCCACGTTCCATCATCCCGTCCAACTTCGTTTCTGGCCATCTTCCACACACAGAATCTCTTGCCAAGCTTGTAAGGTTCACCCTCTTCATCTTTGTGCATCCTCCCATGGATCCATTACACCACACTGAATTGTTTACGCTGTTTTACCCCTCTTTCCCCGTTGTATGCATTATCGGTCTATTCGTGCTCCGGGGGGGGGCATTTCTTGCTCCTTATAGCACGAAAGGTACCACGCCAGCCAGGGCAGGGCACGGCACATAGGCACGGGGGGAGGGCCTAAGAGCGACCGGGGAGACCGACGCGTCGATAAGACGGGCGGCCTAGGGAAAATAGGGCGCCCGGGCTTCCATGGGTTCACTCATCATGATTCCACCGTCATCAGCATACACATTTCTTCTCTCATCAAAACTTCCCTTCATGCTCTTGCACTCTCCGAAAACCAATCAATCGAATCCAGTCTCCACTCGCCATAGCAAAAATGGATCCAGCCCAAAAACACTCATTTCCGAGGGGTCCAGCAGGGCCCTTTCTGCCATCTTTTTTCTTTCCTGACCGGACTCTTTCAAACTGCATCGGCCCTTTCCCCCACCACATCAGCCGGATGCCTTTGACCCCCCCCACTCTTCTCCTCATTCATGATTTCTCTTAACAGTGGCGCTTATTATACCGAGGCTAGCAAGGCGGATCCAGAGCGGGCCAAAAGCAATAATTTCCAAGGTCGTCCGGCAGAGGAGGGAAAGAGAGGGGGGGAAAAAGGGAAAAAAGTCCGCCCGGTGCTTTGCTCCCAATTAAGTCCACCCGTGACGGGAAATTGGCTCGCCGTCGTTTTAGCGCGCGGCCCGGCCAGGAGAAAAAACGCAAGCGCGGGGGAAAAATCATACCCAATAATTTACCCTTAATTTCGCCACCATTTGGCTTATGCTGATGAATGTGAAAAATGGATGAAATGAAATGGTCCGACCGCGAACGGACGCGACGAACGCCGAAAAAACGGCAATTTACCCCGAAAGAAAGGTTTTTTTGTTGAAAAAAATGAAATGCATTGATTTTGGGCCAGATCGTCCCCGCTTTTTCGATGTGGGGTGAGGGGAGGAAACTTGCCGGCCTGCGACCCTCCCCCGCCCGGCCCCGGTCGTACGCCATACTCCGCTGCCCCTGCTTTTCCAGGACTTCCTGCCCTCTATTTCTCTCGCCGGATTTCATCTTTCCGTCACTTCCTCTCCGTACATCCGTACATGTCCCCTTCAAACATGATAATATCCTTCCATTCTTTTTCATTGCTTTTAGGTCTCACTATTCTTATTGACACTGCAAACATTGGGTGGTTAAAATTTTACATCACCAAGTCGGTGTCAAGCTTGTTGGGGTTAGTTTTCTGGTGTTGAAATTTAGGATTTACACCACTCGCGTGTTGCTGGATATTTTAATTATGGATGTTGGTGTTCTGTTTATGATTTGTAAGACGCAAGCAGTTATAATAGAAACCACAAAATAACACAATCAAGCATTTTCTATTACTAAAATTCACCGTTATCAAAATTAATGTTAACACACCAAGTCGGTTGTAATTAACCCATAGGGAGTGGTCCCGGAGTGACTCCCGGAAAGTGTTAAATTAACACCAGTAGTGGCAATTTGACACCCGGCAGGTGTTAAAAAAATGATAACAACACCAAACCATATGTGGTTAAAATAAACACCAGCAGTGTCACATGCATACATTGTAACACTAAAACGTTGGGGGGTGTTATAACACTAACATTGTGTAATCTAACACCGGTGGGAGTTGTCTCCCGTATTGACTCCAATGTGGTGTTAAAAATAGCACCCATGGTGTTAAAGTTAACACCTTCCAGTTTTTGCAGTGTAGGCTACACCTTTTTTGGATTCTCTCTCAGCTCGCCAGCCCCTCTCATCCCTCAGCCTACTCATTCATAGCCCTCGCCACCACTTTCTTTGCTCGCTTCTTCTTCAATCTTTTATACCTCACATTATTTTCTTTCGCCATTTACCTCTTTTTCCCCATGTGCATCCTTCCTTTTTCTCGCCAGTTTTGGTCCTCCTTCCCTTTCATTGGTCCACCACCACGCCCGTATCGCCTCTGTCTCTCCATAAAAACCTTTTCTTTTTCCCCACAAACTTCATCACATGCCTGTAGCACCCTCACAAATCGACACATCAGTCCCCACAAGAGCTCCTCAACTCTCTCTCAAAGTCTTTCTTGCACTCCTTCTTTCAGCTTTTCCATATAACCTCCTCCCCTCCAGCTGCCAGCGCTAACCTTTCCTAACCATTTTTTTTGTCACCTTCCTCTTATCCACATCCACATCCACAACCTGTGTTGCAATTTTGTTGCGAAATTGTCTCCTTCTCCTTGCTCACTAACCAAATCACATCTCTGATATGTTGAGATTCAATATTTTTTGGCAGTGATTTTTGGTATATCAAAATTTTATATGACAAGACCCTTCCGAAGAAAGACAATCCCGGCCCCTCTGAAGCGACCGATGGCAAAATCGGACAATCTGACCGACTGGAAATTGCATCTACTATGTCTTCTTTTGCCCTTCCTACTACTCGTGCTGGTTGCACGTGATCTGTTCCTGTAAAAAAATAACAACGCGATTTGACGCTTCGTCGGCTGCTACGGAGACTGTTATTTTAACCCTGGAAGTTCCGAGTTCATATGATCTCTCTTTTGCCCGAAATTTCACAATGTTGTTTTATGTGGATTGGCTTTATAGGCTGGTATTTTCAGTATTAAAGCACAGAACTAAACTCCGTTTATGTAAGCAGACGCAAAACTGTGTCTAACTTCAAGATTTGAGCTTGTATTTAATCCCGAATGAAAAAGCATATGCTCAGCGGGGAATGTGGTGAAACCATTCAACTTTACAGTCTTGACCATGTCAGTTCTGATTTGCCAAATGCCAAGCATGCAAGTGATTGGGATCCACGTAAACGTACTTCACGATATGTCGTTGTTAATGAGTGCCATACGACATGTCCGAGTATAGAGTCACTGGAGTCTGGTGCCGGGGTCCTGGTGGTGGGTAATTAGTTTTCACTATCATGACTATCAGTTATGCCAGTGCAACGATCTGTGTTTGTGCTTTTTTGTCCATGATACACCATCCAATCCTGCATCAAAAAAAACATTCTCACGTTGTGAACTAAACCCGGCTATAAAACGGTATCCCTACTTTGCCTAAATTAAAGCCTGACTGGCACTGACAATGACTGATTCTGAGTGAGACAAATGCATGTACACTAATGAATAAAAATTCGAAAATGCATTAAATGGTGTACTTATTTTAATTATTCAACTTGATAAAACTCTGGATGATTCTCCTGGCTATTCAAGGCTTAAAACTACAATGCACTGAGCTGACTAGTTTTTCAAATTGTGTTTGCTTGGCAGAGCAGAGTGCCACAGCACAGTGCTGTTGCTGTCACTAAATTAGGGGTTCACTCATTGATTTTCATGAGGAACCGCTTGTTTTGGCCCGAGGCAGGCCGGCGTTCTCGAATCGACCCCCCGCGTGGCCTGCCCAAGGCCGGGCCGAAACAAGCGTTTACTCATGAAAATCCATGATGGGCCATGTGTTATTAAACTGTGTATTCTATAGGGTTAGGAGCAGGTGACACGTGCAAACACTTTTTTTGGCTGTTTTTGCAACAATTTTAATTCACATCTTGATACCTACATATAGCAAAATACATCTCACGTTAAGCTGCTTGGTGAGATCTCTAAATTGAACAACCTTAAGTGCACATAGCAATGTAATACTTCTGAATTATGATCATTTAAGTAAAAAATGACAGGGTGGAGCTGAGGCTACCACGCGAGGCTCCCACGCTAAATTTGGAATAACAATCACTAGTTTACTATACATGTCACTGTCCTAAATTTAATCAAATCATTTTATTTGAAGTTGATTAGATCATTGGCATTGATTAAATAAGAAATAACTGAATATATTAATACTTGGCCACTGAATAAAGTAAAATGTTGGGCTCTCAAAATGGAAAATCAACGGTCAAAAGAGCAAATATTATGGTGTACATGTACATTCTGCTTGTTGATGTGCACTGGTTAGGAAAATTAAATCTTCACACATAAAGATACTTAAAACTTAACACTTATAAAATGCAGACAGTTATTTTAAAATGTAAAGGTAGACCTGTAACAATTTGCACTAAAATTTAGAGCAAGAGGAATATCTTGGCCTTGGCAAAAGTCGCCATAGATACAAAAACCACCAGGGATTGTTTTTTTTATAAAAACTTATGAAGGAAGCCATAGTGCCCCAGGAACACTCTTAATGTGGGTGTGCATGGATTTTACAAGCACAAGAAATATCACAAGAGTTGTATACCCTAGTCCGTAGATTAGATGCGACATCATGTGGCCATTTCCCATGTAACTTTCTAGAACTCTTTAAGCTATCCCTATTGTATAAAAAGGTTAGCTCTAAAAAATGGTTAAATTTTCATTAGCCAATCAGTTGAAAACACTCCTGTTTTTTGTGCAATTTGTGCTGAATACATAATTCTATCATTACCTTGTGAATTTGAAAAAAAATGTACCGTTGCATGCTGTCGACAAGATTTTTGTGCCGCAACATCTTAGCAGGTAGCATGTAAAAGTATACATTTGTGGACAGCTCTAGCTCTGTAGAGGTTCAATTGATGTCTTTTTTTGATGTGGGGTATAGATGAAACATAAAGTTCTCACATGAAGTTCAGAATTTTTTTTTCATGAAAATTTTCACCCTTTCTACTTGCAAGTTCTCTCTAACCATTACCCCACAAACATAAAAACAAGTCATTTTTGATTCCCTTTTGAAATGTCCTTTCAGAATATGTATACTTTTTCTATGGTAGCATCCTGATTATTGAAATAATTAATTTCAAAAAAAAACAATGACCGCATTTCTCTCCGGAATTGAAAAAGTGAACTTTTCGGGTCACGCGAAAATCTAACCAGTTCAAACGCGTGCCTAATGAGTGAACCCCTGTTCAACATCATTATTTTGCATGTTTGTACCTTAAATCCTCCACAATCAGCTACAACAAGTCCCTATTTTCATGTCCAGGTTTTTCGTCCGTCTTTTTCACACTTGAGAAAAAACAGACAAATCGATGTATCAAATGGGAAGTTCCATTACAGATAGGGGGTGTCCTTTCGAATGGGCACTACATGCAATATTTGAAGCAGTTTTTTGTGCTTTATTCAAACACATATTCCGCACTATGTGTTTTTGTTTATAGTCAGTTCTTGGCTTCAGTAATTTATTTTGAGACAATCATAGCTGTACAACCATGCTCCTGGTTCACACGTCTACCTATTTCTACGTGCCTACCCAAAAGTGATCAGAAAGCGATTACTGCAGGGCATTAAACGATGTTTATGACCGGCTCTCAAAACCAATCAGAACGCGAAATATTCTAATGATGTGTGAACACTAAATTACTAAGGTCCATGGTTCTTATCCCCAGGGGCCCAGATTTTACTGGAAGGGGCCAAAATTTGGTATCAAAAGAAAGCTACTATTTTTCTCATTCCCCTGTTTAAATTTTAGGGCCTAAAAGCTGTTTTGTTTGGAAGTTATTTATGAAAATTCCCCATTTTGGTCGGAACGAAATTAATTTTTACACAGTATAATGGGGCTCACAAAATCACGTTTTTAGCCCTCACAAAAAAAACACTCATCGAAACTTATTGAGATATTGGTGCGACACTTTACAGATGGGGGTTTGGGTGAAGTTCATTATGAAAATCTTAAATTAGGCCATCCCCTTTAATGTCATTCATGATCAGATTTGCTGGGAGTGTATAAGTTTGAGCGTTAATGCACTTATCAAAAATTCCCGCTCCTGGGTACCCAGGATGGCCGGGACTTGTAATAGTGATAGCCGTACTACACATTTTTCATGATATATAAGACGCAATGGTTTAAATAAATGTCAAATGTGTAGTCACAATTATTGGGCCTAGTGTGTTTGACACAACAGTAGCATTATCGCATGCGGCTGCCGGAAGGTTGGTAAATGGCTTTTTCCTGCTTCAAAATTAAATCTATAATGAAAAATGAAATAGTGCCTCATTATGATTTGTAAAACGGTTCGGGAAACATGACATTGACTTTCATTGGCCTTACTCAGAGTGACCTATAGTTACGGTATTTGTTATATTTTTGAATGGCAATTGATGATATTATAGGCAGGATTTTGACAGTTTGGTTTTGCTAGTTCACTTTTTTCATAATTGACCAAACACAGGCTCCTCACATCACATTAAGGCCAATGAATTGATTCTTAGTTTCCTGTTGGAATGTCCGTCAGATTTGGCAAATTTTCATAATTTTTTCCAAATGTTTTTTTCTTAAAAAACTAGATTATGACTACAAACTTTTCAGTTGCTCAAAATAATTCAGACCTACATTCAAGTTCTTTTGAGGGCAGTTTCCTTGGGAGGAGTGTCACAGGGGGGATACCATTTAAATAAACATTCATCTCCATATGTCTGTCCCGCTTTTCGTCATACTCAGTGCAAAAAATGTTTAAAAACTGAGTTTCAAACCTTTGAAGAAATACACATCAACCAGAAACCACCTCTGTTTTTGTTAATTTGCAGTTTGTAACTTTTGTGAAGGGAACGTGTATTAACATGATTCCTTTAGATGTAAATGAAGGAACAATAAATAATGATTAGAATCAAACCTCATCAGTACTGAGTAGATTAAAATCGCCAACAGGAGACTAAGAAGACAATCAACTTCCATTGGGCCTATTAGCAAACGTCCAGGGCTCAATTTAACTGGGACTGGGTGGCAGGTGCGCACATGAACAGGTGTTCTCCTGTGCATGTAGCTCTGTACCCTGCAGCACCGGTGTGGACATGACCATTTGCATACATGAACCAAGTGGTCAAAATCCACGCTCATGGACATAAGTATCTTGCCAAATATTAGACCTATGTGTTCTAGTTGGTGTTTTTTAAATGTATTTTTAAGAGTGTCATCAACAACTTCTTAAGTTAATTTTATCGTTGGTATGTTTGTTGACCCTAACTTGATTTTGTGCACTGAACTTTTTGTTTCACAGCACAAAGGCTATGTGTAGCAGATTTAATTCTCAATGATATTATTGAAATTTTAATATTTTGCAACGTTTTAATCCCTAACCCCAACAAATTTTGAAGTCACTAATTAGGTTTAACCGAGCAGGTCGTGTCCTGCGGGGACTTCCCCCAAATTACTGTTTTGAAAATCCCCCAGTGCCCAAACTGAGCAGGTCGTGCCCCCCCCACCAAGTGGTAGACTCAGAAGTTACCTTATTAGTTCCATGATGTCAAACCTGGACTTATGACATGTATCACACTATAGTCTGAAACAATCATTCTGTGTAATCAGTATAAACACTGTGTATAACCACACCAAACTACCGTACAATGTAGATCAATCATGCATCACATGGGTGGTTTGAATTGCGATGCACGCCTGATTCACATACCATCATCACTGTGTGTTCGAAAGTACACCAAAAAAATCTACTCTTACTGATATTGTCTTGTTCTATTTCTTTCACTTCTTTTTCCTAGGATTTTCATCACTAACAATCGAATGAGTTTCCTCCTCCAGGTGGTTTATCCTTGGCTACCCTCCAGCAGTGGCTATGCCTCCTGCTGGACCACCAGGCTTACTCCCCCGGCATTCGGTGGCTACCCAGGTGTCAAAGTGTGAGCAATTTTGGGGCTTGCATGATTTATATAGGCTTGTGCCTATTTAGTTCATCTAAATGTCCTTAGAGGTCATGGCCCAAAAATGGTCGGATTTCTGGCGGTGTTGTTTCCACATGTGTTGCTCAGTGTTCATGATACTTGGATACCTTGGTCCTTGGAATGTCACATGCGTTGGTGACCTCATGTGACCGGGGGTGACCTTTGTTTCACATTCACAAACTGCGACGGCAGATGGAACACATGGTTCACTGTTAATTTTTAAGAATATTTGATATGGTGGATTTTGGGAACGGACCAGTGGTCCTCATTGAGATGAAATAGATTAGGTTGGACAACCCAAATGGGGTTTTGAGGCCAAATGCACCTGATTTACAGGGCACACAACCTCTGCTATTAAGGCTTCATTAAAGGCTGACTCCAGAGATTTGAAATATTATTTTTTTGTGTAGTAATAAAAATAGCCATATAGAACTAAGGGGATTCAGCAGAGATATTGGTGAAAAGAATCGAAAAATGTGGAAATGGGATTTGTTTAAACTATAAATCAGGATAAGTGATACAATTCTATATAACGGGTGCATGAGCACACAATTGTGATGCAAGAGCTGATTGCGCATGCAAAAAAGCGAAAAAACGCACCCGCCATGTACCTGTTTTCCGATCTGGCAGATGCTTTGCGTCTGGGAACATACACTTGATCGACAAAACTCTCCGTAGAAATAATATAACTGGTTCCAATTTGTAGTTAGTTATGTTGAAAGCGTTATTCAAGGTTAAATGGGAGAGTAAAAACAAAGAAACTGGGACCTCGAAACCCTTTCAGTTTAAACGGGAGTATTCCAAGGTGATCCCTTAAGCCCCCTTATATTTTTGATTGTGTTTAATCCATACTTCAGCATCTCAAAACTAGAAGAGAAAACAGTTTGGCTATAATTTTAAACGGGTTGAACTATATTACTCTTCCATTGCTGACGATTTTTGTTGATAACCTCTGACAAATGCAGACATCAAAAATTAATGGATCAAGATTAATAATCTTGCCCAGTTCATGAAACCTTACTTTTAAGCCAACCAAGTGCCAAAATCCTATTCTATTCGAAGCGGTGTGCCTGCTGAAACTTCTTTTATGATTGGTAATAAGTTTTAAGCACTCTCAAAATTGCTCCTGAAAAGTTTCTTGGGTTGTCAGATCACATTTTAAAAGGTAAAACTAAAGATACTTTATGAATGATATGTACTAAATCTCGGGACGTAACATTTTCAAACCCATTGATAGCTCTGCCATCGCATGAATACAGCTACGGTTTATGTTATGACAATAGTGTGCCCTCGTGAGGTAAAATTTTGCTGTTCCGAGCTCACTGACACCCAGCTTGACCACTTAGATCATATGCACACCACCGTATCAAATTCTTTACCTTGGTATGACAATAGAGGGCCTACCCCTGCTTTTATTCAAGCACATATGGCCCTAGATATCCCTAAAATATCCGATGTGTACCTCGAATCTACACTAGTGCTTTCGCCAGTTGTATGATAAAGGCTGATGATCGTGTTCTCCATGCCGTCCATTCCAAAATGTCAGAGGAAACGACTATGGAAAACTGGAAAGATGGCTAAAAATGGGATTGGTAAATGGAAGGAAAAACTTTGAGATCACTATTGAATCCTGTGCCAATGAGTCAAATCCAATGGAAGAATGTTTAAGGAACAAATCAAAAGCTTTATCATCACCCAGCGGAAGGACTTCTGGAGAGAATATATCCTCCCACTTGTCCAACAAGGGGAATTCTTCTTAAAACTCATTTGAGTCGGAACAAATGATCTTATTGGAAATCTATTTTATGATCTCCCTGGGGCAGTCCGGAGTTTTGCCGTACGGTCAATCTATGATTATTCTGCCTACTTTTACAAATCTCAAAACATGGGGGAAAAGGCAAATACTAAATGTAATTTTTGTGTCAATACAAGAAACTCTACACCATATTCTTAATAATTGCTCCACATTCCGCACCCAAGGGAGATTATACATGGAGCACAATTCCACATTATGACCATCTAAACAATCTTAATGGCAATCTTCCTGCTGATGCAGCGGTGTTGTGTGAATTTTTTGAAATTGAAAATATATGCTGATGTTTCCGGGTTCTACAATCAATGGTAGTACCTCCACCCAAAATATCTTCCAACAGTCAAAGTCCGGACTGGTGATGGTTGACAATGCTCAGAAACGCATTCGTGCAGTTGAACTTACCATTCCATCGAGGATATTACCTCTGCCAAGAAACCGAAAGACTGAAAAGTACAGCTCCCTTATTTCAGTCATCAATTCTGTGATTATAGTTGGTTTTGAAGCTGTATTGAAATTGGGTTCCCGTGGGGCTAATACTAAAGAAAACATGACAGGGTGCGTTAAATTTAAGTTATTGGGTCAAAAACAAAAGAAACATGTCTACCACGATATTTCTAAAAACAGTCTCAAGTGCAGTTATGTGATTTGGAATGCAAGACAAGCGCAAAAATTGGGAGGAGTGTCTTATCTTAAGATCTAGGCAGTCCCTGTTTCCACACTCCTCTCAAGAAGCTGTGGTTCTTCTAGGCATTTATCGTTTTTTTTTTTAATACTTTCCTGCTGGGATATAGGTTTAAACCTATCTTGGATTTATTGTATTGTGTAATATTTTGGGGTTAGATGTTCATGTATGGACTGGGTCTGCCAATTCCGTATCCTGGAATTAGTACGGTCTTTTATTTTTATATCACTCTTAATAAAGATTGATAGAATAATATTTAATGTAGAAATTATAAACCACCAAAATAGTGAAAAAACAGAAGTATTTGAGGAACAAATTTGTTCATGCCATCTCCAGTAAATAGATACAGCGATGACGTCTCAAAATCTACAATAAACAGCTGATTGTGGTTTACACTAGCACAGAATAAACAAAGATCAATAATATTGTGTTGAGGTCAAAACTGCTATTGATCTGATGCACAAAATGACGCTTAAAATCGGGATATTCACAGGGAAACCCTTTTTTGATCTCAAGTCGGAATTTTGATACGTGCGCACGTATAGAAATTAAAGAATCAGATTATATAAAAAAGTACTACTGCCTTGTCTTTAATAAATTAATTGCAAAAGCCAACCACTGCGGAGTTTGTATATGAGAGTAACAAAAATACAAAAATATGAATTTGATGATTTTTTCGATGTTCGGATTAGCAAATCGCTGCTAATCCCTTTAAGATAGTCACTTAAAATGCTTAAAAGGCTTAACACAGTTTATAAACGTGCCATAGGATACCGTGTATAAGAAAAATTCCGGAATCCGGAAAAAAATTTTATAAAAAATTGTGATTTACTATATAACGGACTTCGCTTGGGCTTAAGTATTTCAACAGATGTGATGAGTATATGGACAAGCATTATGTATATGAAAAGAAACCACAATTGTTTGCAAATTGAGTGCGCTCATCAGGAAATCTCTGCATGAGTCGGCTTTTTTGATTTTAATTTGATTAGACTAAAAGGTGATATCGTATCAGGCTTATGGGGGGGATCTTCATGGGAGGGGACAATTCTTAAGTAGGTACATATTTTGCGTCATGTTTTTATGTCATTTTTGCAAGTGTTTTTGTCATGTTTTCATTCTTATCCCCGTGACATACTGTGTAAAATCCTCTCTCAACAACACCACTGCTTTAAAAAACAAGTTCATGTCAGTTTACTCTTCTACCAATTTCTACCAATTTCTTTATATTAGAACAAAGAATAATAGCACCCATGATTCCATCTGGAGTGGTACACAAAATAATCACTAGCTTCTAATGACCCTTATGTGATGTTTGACCCACACCCAAGTTTAACTCAGGCCGTCGCAGGGGGGGGGGTGCGGTCGCACCCCACCAAATTCCACAAAAGGGGCAAAAGCGTCCATTTTTTTGCTGAATAATAAAAAGGGTCCAAACATTAGAGAAATTTTGACATGAAAGTCACTTTTTGGTGATTAATGTTCAAAAAAGTCCCAAAAAGGACGTTTTAGGGGGGTTAGGTCCACTTTTAGCAAAAAAAGTCTTTTTTTCAAAAAAAAAGGTCCACTTTTTCGACGTCCGCCCCCCTCCCCAAACTAAATCCTGCGTACTGCCCTGTTTGAACTTTATATTTTTTTATTGTGCAGCAAACAACCAGGTGGGGGCTATCCTCCAGAACATGGGTTTTAACACAGGTGAGCCTACCCCAGCACCAGGAAGTCAACCTTATGCACCACCAGGAGGTACAGTAGGCTGACATACTGTTTCCAGTTGTCTGGGAGGGATAAATTAAGAACTTTCAAAGCAATGATGTGTCATTTTTAGGACAGTAATAACACACAGCCGTAAATTTTGGCATGGTTATTGTTTTTAATGAAATACAACTTTCTCAGTGTGGTTTAACTATAATTGCTATGTCCTGCAATAATGATTTTTCATTTAAATTGGGTATCACTGATCTTAATTAACCCAGCCACAGGGGCATAACAAGGGTCCATAGTTGGGGGTGGGGGAGAGAAATCTCTTCATTTTCCCACTGTGTATCAATTTTGCATGATGCAAATACAGGCTTTTTGGGGTTTTTCCTTGTTTTTTATTATCTTTTCACTGGTGCCTTGAAATCCTGAAGAGTGTGGGTGGGTTTATGTAATGTCTCTACAATCATTCATTCAATCATTCAAACATATTTTTGTGTCGCCTGCAAGAATTGCAGAAGGCGACACTTACCAGTCCTTAATTCTGTATGGCCGTGTGCCCGTATGGCCGTGTTTTCAAAGGTTAAAAGTTTCGAATAAAGTTTTTCATTCGAGAAGTAAAAGTCCTATTGCTACAGAAATTGGGTCATAGATACCCTTGGAAACCTCCATACAATGATGAGGTCAAGGGTCACATACCAAGGTTAAAGGTCATGTGAGATCAAGTTATAAAATAGGCTGAAAACATTAAATTGGCTTCATTTGAGAATTCAAAGTCCAATAGCTACCGAACTTGGATTATCGATACCCTGGGGACCTTCATAAGATAATGAGGTGAAAGGTCACATACCAAGGTCAAAGGTTGTGAGATAAAGACATCAAATTGGCCTTGTTCAAGAAGAAAAGTCCACTTGCTACAGAACTTGGCCCTTACTTGGGACATGTATGCCCCTTGGAGACCTTTATATGATAATGTCTTCAAGGCTCACATACCAAGGTCAAAGGTCATCTGAAGTCAAGTTAATGTGCTGAAAACATCAAATTGGCATTTTTTGAAAGGTTGAAGTCCAATTGCAACCGAACTTAGGCCTTACATGCAATAGGGAACATTCATATGATAAGGTCCAGGTCAAAGGTCCTCTCAGGTCAAGTTATAAAACAGGAGTGAGGGAAAAGTGGACCGCGAAAGCAGGCGACACTTGTGGTTCGAGAACCGCTTGTCTTATATCTCCCCCTCCCCTTTCATTTACTTTACACCATTTCTTGCTTTCCCAGTAGGTTGAGCTGAATTTCCCACTCGTACCAGTCTGGGGAAAATGTTCCCCCTGCCCTCACCCCACCTGTCATGCTACTGCCTGACCATACCTGTGAAAGTAAACTTTTCCTCCAACTCTTAGTCCATGTGTTGACTTTGGGGGACATAAATTGAAATCGATCTTTTTAAAATATCCTCTTTGTTTATCAAATCTTTGAAATTATATTAAGTTGTAGTAATTTTGCTCCAATAAATCCTCACACAGCAGTATTGCTGAGTGTGGGGTGTATCCGGCCACCCCCGTTGAATGGGACAAACCAGATTTAAAACTTTGGTTTAACTAAAACTAATATGGTCCAATTAAATGAAAGTAATGTTTCTTCTTTTCTTTTTATGCAGCTTCGGCAGGTGGATATCCTCGTAAGTAAAACAATTATACTTCATAGGTTCATTCAGATCAGCATCTGTAATTGAAGTCTAAATATCATGGCCTGGTGTATTTTTTTTACACAGATATTTACTTGATCTGTTTAAATTAGGTGAAAATGATTTGGATTTAGTTTATCTCAATGTAAAATAAACCATATTTTTACACAAGTGTCTGTGGATATGTGTGATTGTGATGTGCATGAAATAGTCCATCCCGGTGTTCCATAAAGTGACACCTGACACGCTGACACTCTCATGAATTCAGCAACCTTTGCACAGGAGAGCTCCCATAAGGTGCCAAATTCATAAGTTTGTCAGGTATCGCCTTTAATATGGAAATGCCATTTACCATTCCACACTATAATCGTATCCTTTAATTCTGGGACACGGTGTACGTAGAGAGAGCTTGATACAAGCGTTCATGCATTAAACTTACGCACTACTACGCCTAGTACTGCGCCCTGCAATAAACGCGCTACATTGCCGTTGTCAAGGGGATTGGAACATGTGCTTCCAAGGTAAGGTTACGCACATACGCGGTGTTTTGGTCGTTCATGTCCCAGAATTAATGAATACGAATATAATGCATACACATTAACACATATTAATGCATAAATATGACACAATCTTTATAAATTTACAGGAAATGTTACTTATACAGTGCAGGAGAAAAAAGCAAACCCTAAACAAAGAAATATATTTCATATTGAAAATGAAGCCCCCAAATTAATTAAAATTGAAAGTCCCATTTATTAAACTACTTTTATTTTTACGTGAGGAAATTTTTAACTTGTTCTTTATACAAATCCCCTATAATAGATACAATTATTGACTGCTTTTGAGTGCAATAGTAAAAATATATCACAAGGTCAAATTTTGGGTTTCTATTTCACAAGCCGCAGGCGAGTGAAATGGAACACCAAAATTCGTCCAAGTGATATATTTTTACTATTGCACGAATATGAACAGTCAGTATTTGTTTCATATAATACGATATACATAGATTCCTATCACAGTGTAATAGTAACAGTGCAATGGTATACAAATATTAAGCGTACTTACCTTTTTTGTAAGACCATAAACACGAGGTGTATTTTCCAGGGGGCTTAAGTAGAGTTCAAAGTATCAAAGTTCCAAGATCCAGTTAATTCAAAATCCAATTATAATCTTTCAACAGGTACGCCAACAGCAATCTTTTCTCCAACAGTAATAAGTTCAAAAGCAGACTCAATAAGTCAGGCTGCTCCCCGTGGCTACAGCTAGTCTGACAGAATCTTGACAGCGTATTTTATTTGACGCTTTGTGTTTTTGATTCGGCCTCGTCAATTAAATCCACTAGATCTGATTCATTTACTAGCGCAAATTGAGGAGTTGCTGCAGTGGACGCCATGTTATCGTCTGCTAGGAAAACTTTTTCATCATCGTAGGCACTGCTTCGGATTGGCAAAGTTCCAAACATTGCTATAGCGTTGTACAGTTGCTTGTAGCGAACGGGAGATGAAAATATGAAATTACGTGCTAACAACCTCTTCATCAGACTTCGTTTTGTCGCTCGTACTGTACACGCATGGCATGTTTAACGTAAATCGTGTGGGTGGGAATAGAGGCATATGATAGTAAAACTATCAACGCGTTAATAGTTATTTTGTAGACCATTGAGATGATGGTAACTCTATTGAATAGTCACGTGGCACAAATAAACCAATTAAATGACTAGAATCTATGTATGAGTTATATAATAAAAACTATTGCATGGCTCAAATCGCATGAGAGTTATAGAATTTATAATTATGATTAAAAATTTAACTACTTTATAGTACTCCAAGTAGAAAAGGATGAATATATTTTTATCTTTCCCTGGAGCTGGCAAGCGCACAGAAGTGTTGAAAAAACCTGTGTGTGCTTGGCCAGACTCAAACCGGCAACCTCAGTAATACTAGAATGGCATTCTTACCAATTGAACTAACAAGGCAGGGTTGTTAGAGGAGCAATAGATCAACTCTATAGGTATTAAGTCCAAAAGGTGTCCATTGCTTTCCTAGCAGAAGGCATCAGAATGGTATATATTTACATACGAAGAACTGTATATTATGCAATAACAGTTTTTACTAGGCAGCATTTAAATGCACAAATGCCTATTACTGCTTGCTGGGCATTTAGGCCCCTGGAGAAGGTAGGGAGTTAGGTTTAAACCCAAAACTGCTAACGCACACACATATCAGTCGGGGGAATTGCCAAATATGGGGATGTGTATCTTTCTTAGGACAATCAAGATTAACTAGCAGCAAGAATATAAAATATGTTGTTAAACCAATAGAAAGCATAGACTACTGTCTGTTCAATTAAATGTCTGTTTTAGTAATTATTGAAAAAAAATACACACTTTTAAATAAGAAACAAAAAGAAATTTGTTGGGTATCTTTGGACCTAAGGCGTTTTTGATATGACGAAAGGAATGGGTCAATTTAAACCTTCAATCTATTGAAATCTGGGTATTTCACCCTTGTTTTAAAAATGAGAGAATAAAGGTTGGGTACCATTAGTATTTACGTGTTTGAAAAGGTTCCATTGACTCCACTTCGTAGGTAGAAAAAGTTATCGTTGGAGGAGATTTTCATGATCAATATTGTCCACCACTGGTATGAAATGAATGCCGAAATTTGTTCAACAGAATGAAATCCGAACCGTTGTTATTTGCACTGACTTTTTGCAAATATATAAACGAGATGAAATTCAAGGTTCCACACAACACTGACTTGAATGGATGGCATTACAGGAGAGCTTTTTGTTTCATTTGTACATAACCAATTATTTAAAACAGACAGAACCTCTATCAAAAGTATATCATAAATAGGTTTGCCATCAGTTTCAGAGTCAAAAGTCGGTGTTCACTCGGTTTGTTGTCATTTGCCAATAAAAATTGAATAAAAAATCCAAAAAGAAATCTCTTTTCAAATTGGAAATTGTTGGGTCAAATGATGAATAACAACTTTCTTTCATGACCTTTTTGGAAAATGTAATTTTTGGAAATAATTAATAAAAACCAGACAAGTATGTTAATTGGACAGACAGTAACACCTGTGCAGAGTTGACAATTTTTGTACATTTTCTTACTCTACAAGTTAACAAGTTCTTGCAGGTCAAGCTTTGTTTTAATTTCTGAGCCGGTCTTGGATGGTTTGTTATGCAAATTTCTGCTCATTTCTGTCCATGTTCTTGATCTTTTGGCATTGTGTAAAGTATTGCATTTTTAAAGTATTAACATTTATTTACGTTACTGCCATGATAAACTTCAAGAACAATCTTTCACTGTCAAAAATATTTTTATTGCTGATGGGATAAGTTAATTTAATAATCAAGTTACAAATAATCATTGATATCATCTTCACACACCAGTGTGTACTGTGTCTCCCTGCACAGCATTTGTAGTAACAAAAAATAGGAATACCTTCAGTTTGGGAGTTTCCATAACCTAACCATTATCTGGATACATTTTTCTGACACATGACCCTATTTTTTCTGCCACTTTTTTTCGAGAAAAAAAGAAAGAAAGAGGGACCATTATGAATTCGGAAACTCTTCGATAAGCGCCATGTTTATTCTGTTAAATTTCCAAATTCATGTGTGTCAGAAAAAAGTGTGTCAGATGGGTCAGGTTATGGAAACTCCCCTTCAGTTTCAATCTTTTCAGTGCACAGATATAGTGGTCATAGTGTACATGCACAGTCTCCATCCATATTTAGAAATTCCCTCAACTGCACATCTCTACTATCAGTGATATAATAGCTTGTTTGCACACATACTTTGCATGATAGCTGCTTATATTTATCTTGCATGCCTCTATATTCTGCTTCCTTTTTCACAGCTGCACCCGGCGGTTATCCTCCCCGTAATGCTTTGCTCCTTTTACTTTCCTATTATTTTGTTATTTTTTCACTTTCTTTGTGCCTCATTATTTTCTATTAGTTGCTGTAGTAATTTGCCTGTGATTTTGGTTTCATTAGCAATTGTTATGCCAAAGATTTATGCCAAAGATGACATCAGCGTAGTCCTACAAGCTAGGACCCCTTTAAAATTTCATTTTCAGATTTCCAGTATTCCCATATCACCTATAGAAGACAGCTTGCCTCGCACAGCTGTTTGTCCCCATCATTGGCGTCGGAACCGGGGCGTACAAGACGTACAGGTACGTCCCAATCATTTTGCCCCTCGCCCCGGCGCCCCCCTCCTTTGTGAAAAAAAACAACAACCTGGAAGTAAGAAACTGATTTCGGCTTTCAGAAACACCATTACGAAATTTGCAATGACGTTTTCTGGTACTCAGTTAAGTGCTCTTGAAGAACTCTAATAAGAAGTGGCGCCCCTATATTGGTCACTACAAAAGTATAAACAAAGATGGCTCCTCTTAAATGCAACGACAGGACTGAAGTCGACGTTCAACATACAAATGCAGAACTCTAGTGACGCCCCTATACTGGTCGTCCAGTGAAGGAATAGGCAATAGCACCCTGTCAATACTGGCGCCCCTTGAAAGAAACATTGCGGAAGAAGTACTGCAATGGCACCTCTATACTTCAATACTTGTCATCCAAAGACAAGGAATCATGCTGCCCCTTTGAAGCGCAAACGAGCAATTGATAACGCAAAAACAACAGCGCCCTGCTGAAGGCTACACTTCTATGTTACACCATGCCACCATATGGAAACAAAATTGCACAGGTGATACAACTATGAAGTAATGAACTGATACCGCCCACTAGAAGCAATTGATTCCCTAAGCTCTCTTCTGGTTATCCAATGAATTTAAACCAATATGCGTAGCCCTTTAGAAGCAAGTTTGTAGACGTCTAACAAGCAGCGGCGCCCTTAAGAAGCAAATTTGCTGTTGTCTAGCCACTTACTTAGAACTTTTTATCATAGGAGTTTGCACGCGCTGAAAAATCCGCCCACTCTACACGCTCATCAAAGGTTTTCTGTCCTGGAGTATGATATTCTGCTATGCTGGTTATCCAATAAAGTCATGAAATTGTGCTTGCGTGGCCCAATAGAAGCAAATTTTCAAAGGTTTAACAAGCAATTGGGCCACGGTCATCCAAGGAGTCAAACTGCTGCCGCCCCTTGAAAAAAATGCCAGAGTCTAATAAGTAATGACGCCCTTCTTCTAGTTGTCCAGTAAATAAAGTAATGAACTAATGCCTCCCGTTAGAACAAATTTGCTGAAGCATAGTAAGCAATGACGCTCTGTCATCCAATAAATAACAAATTGATGATGCCCCTGAAGTAAAATTGCAGAAGTATATTAAGCAATGATGTCACGGGGCACTCACATATGTAATGGATATGGGTGTAAGGCTGGCGCTTCCAAACACAGTGGCATTCGGTGACAAGAGGACGCGCAAAAATAGGGGTCTTTGAGTGAGGGACAGCCAAATTGCCCCAAAATAGGTGTTTTGAGTGTCAATTTTTTGTTGTTTTTTAAATGGGGTCTCTGCGTGAAATTTTAGCAAAATTTTCACAAAAATATGGGTCTTTGGGTGAAAATTTTCAAAAAATTCCAAAAAATAGGGGTGTTTGTGTAAAAGTGGTAAAATTTTCAAAAGTAATGAGTCATTGGGTGACAACGATGCGAAAACGGAGGTCTTAAACCGCATTACAATTTATATAAGCGTCACATCCAATATGGGAGTGCCCCCTCCCCCCCCGGAAATTCGGGTCATTTCAACACCCTTCTCACTAGATGAGCTCAACTCTGCTATCAGCCAACTAAAGAGTGGAAAGGCCCAGGGGGCCTGATATTACTAGCGGAGGTCCTGATGCCTGCGGCCCACTATGTCCTCGAAATGGCTTCCAGGATTCTACATATGTTGTCTTACAACCAGTTCCATATCCAGATCTGGAGGAGGGCTATACCATCGTCGCACTCCCCAAACCAACAAGCCTGTTTACAACCCCAAGAACTACCGCCCAATATCCACTACTCGTTCACGTATCTCCTTTAAAATCCTTGAGTGGCTGACAGGTCGCCCCAGTCGTCGAATCCACCTGCCCTGACGACCGCAGGATTTTGCCGTGGCCGGAGATTGTAAAACTCCAATGTAGTGAGGAGAGCTCTGAAAATCGATGTAAGGCAGCGTCATCTTGGTGGACCTTATACTGCAGCATATGACAAAAACCGGTGTGCATTCAGGGCTTGACACTCAAGTTTCAGGACCATCCAGGATCTTGTGAAATTCATAGTTAACTACTTGCAAACCGTAGCTATGTTCTTAAGACCAGTGATGGGCAGATGAGCAGTCGACTACGTCGTTTGAGGAACTGAGTCCCACAGTGATCTGTGCCGGCTCACATTGCCTGTTCAACCTTGTATATAAGCAATTTACCTCAAAAACATATGGCTAATGCTACGCCGACGCCTTGCCCTTCTTCACTCGAACCGAAGCTGGACTGAAGTAGAAGTACACTTACTGCAGATATTGCCCTACTTGCAGCATATCTCAAGACATGGATAATCAAGCTGAGTGAAGCCAAGGCCACCGCTACTGCCTTCCCTCTTGACACCAAAGAGCTCTCGTCAGTTTCAAATCAATCTCAATGGGAGGGCCCACTGCCATACAATCCTACAACCACCTTATCTGGGAGTGGAGCTTGATCGGCAGCTTACTTCTCGGCAGCATCTCGAGTCATAATGTGCAAACGGTATCTTCGAGGAATAACCTCCTGTGCCGTCTAGCGAAAAAAAAAAATATCTTCATGGGTGCTAGTCCATCCTCTCTACGCACCAATGCCCTGGCTCTGGTCTACAGCGATGCTGAATACAGGTTTGGCTTTTAGCCGGCAAAACCTGGGTTTTTTGCCAGAAACGGTTTAAACCTGGTTTAAACCGGCATAACTGGTTTAAACATCACAACTAGGAAATGTCTATTCATCATGCAAAGCATTTTAGGGTACATCATACTAAATTAAGTCCCTCTTTTATGCCTCCATTTTATTTGTTTCATACAAAATACCCAAAGGAGGAAAACAATGTGAAAAGTTAAATGGTCAAAGTGCACTGTAACCATTTTTCAAACCATGCAGAGTTGTGCATCAGAACTCAAATACCAGCTGTGGATTACAATAACTTCAACCTACATGTGAGTTGCTACTCTTCATTTATCATATCATTTTAGTTTTCGAAATTTAGCCTAAAATTTATTCACTTTTTATTCATTTATTTTGTACTATTGTTAGAAATTTATTTACCCCTACACATCAAATTTTAAGCTACATATTGAATTTTCAGTCCATTTTCCCATATTTTCCACTAAGGGTTACCTCCATGAGTTTAAAAAAGTATAGGACTAGATCAAACTGTATGTAATCATACAAGTATGTACTAAACAAGCCAGAAGTTACTTGTACTTTCAACCACTTGTTGTTCTGTAATTGTGTTATTCTGACTTCTACAGAGTTAATATTAAAACCACAATGATAATTTCTGAAAATTATCAAAAGCATTTTGTGAACAAAATTTGAGGTTTTTGGCATTTTTTGCCAAAATAGGCGCATAAACCTTGCGGTTTTAACCGGTTTAACCAGGATTTAAACCGGGCGGTTTTAAACCGCTCGGTTTTTTCCGGCCACCCTGGCTGATTATGCCGCCCCAGCAGGGTGCAATAGCTCTCAAACAAGCAGCTGGACACAGTACTCAATGAGAGAGATACATGAGAACCATTATTGGTTGCCTTCGTCCACCTCCATCTGAGTTTCTACCATGCTTTGAAGCATATCCCGCAGTGCTCCGAGAGAACATTACACACATAAAAGCTGGTTGAATAAGGCTCTGTTGGACAACAGACCACCTGCTTCATAACCTGGCAAATAACACCCCATTCGGCATACAGAGACTGCGCGTCCTCGTCGACCTTCTGTCGACACGCGCTAAACTCTCCAGCTCACGCCATTCAACAACCTACAGCATGAAACACGAATGTCCAGATACCGTCAAGACCAGAGCGAATTCACTATTACACCTATGACAGAACCCGCACCTCGTATCAATCTTCCGCGTAAAGGAAGGGGTCACCTTGAACAGGATGCGCACAGGAGTCGGTCGCTTAGCAATATGCACCGATGCACCGATGGGGGCTATGGCCATCGCCAGCCTGCCAATGTGGCTCTCCGTCAAAGACTGCGGATCACATTCTCAATGGTGCCCTACATTTCGTCCACTCGGTAGATCTAGGGTCCAATTACACGGCAGCGCAGATCCAGATCCGATCCAGATCGGATCCAGATCTCGTATCCAGTTTGCGTCTACACGGGCACCGGCCAAACTTGATCCAGAGCTGCAACGCGTACATGGCGTGTACATGCTTGGTTAGTGTAGCTGCACTTTAAGCGCATACTTTTAGGTTAGGCGTAAAGTATTCCTCGATCACCATTGTAGTATTTAACCTTCGAAAGGGCCGCTGTACTTTCGCACTCACTGCGCCGTGTAGAGTTCTTAAACGGTCTCCCATGATCTGGATCTGTGATCTGGATCTCGGTGATGCGCATCGGATCTGGATCTGCGCTCCGTGTAGATTGCCCAATAGACTTCTCATACCCCAACCAATCAACAGTGAGCTGGATCCATGCAAATAAAACCTTACCCATTAACTCAATTGTACTTTTTAAGCCTGTTGATCTTATAACCAAAAGAATTCTAGAGTCATTATAAGGTGAACCTTTTGCTAATTTCAAATTTGTTCGGCATCAAAATAATTTTCACGAGAAAACATGCTTTGGAAAATGAACATTGCAAGGGTTCCGCGCTTCCCTCCCACATTCATCCCTGGCGCTTCATATGAACTCTCCAAGATCAACATGACTTATGGTTCGTAAATAAAGTCTTATCCATTAACTTAATTTTACTTTGATCATATAAAGTGAACCTTTTGCTAATTTCAAATTTGTTCGGCATCAAAATAATTTTCACGAGAAAATGTCATTGGGAAAATAAACATTGTAAGGGTTCCGCGCTTACGCTTCGCGCGGAAGGGGGTACACCCTCCCGTACCCACCCCTTAAATATGGCTTAGCGTATGTGATTACAGTTACCCAAATTAATAACAATGTTCGCCCCCGGAATGGAAAATAGTTAGGCGCCCCACCACAGCGGTACGTCCCAAAGTAAAAATGTTTCCGACGCCGATGGTCCCCATACTAATATAGTCTCTTTGATTTTTAGAGCAATTTTAAGCAACGGCAACACAATTTTGTCAACTGATATAAGTAGGGACATGCAAAAATCAGAAAAATCCTTTGTGGGAATCTTGCCACATAGGCCTACAAAGGTCAGGTTTTGTGTGTTAAAGCGCCCTCTATATGCCCATTTTCCATAGAGAGACGTGTTATACTAGATTTTTAAGAAAAAATCATATTTCCCCACAATGAAATTTCTTATAATTTACACAGGATGAAGCCAGTGGTATAAAAAGTCCAAATTAGTTGTCAAAAGTGTGTCGCCGTTGAAATTTTTTGTTTGATTCTGGTTTTGTCATAATAAATGAGATTTTCAAACAGCTGTGCTCGATGTTTATCATCACTGATCAGCACTGGTCTGTCAACATTCTTGAGATAAAAAATGACCACCACACTAATCAATAGCTCACCTAGATTAGGCACAGATTTTAAAGCATGGCTCTTTGGTAGTGGCCTGCCTTAGCAGGCAAGACACATATAGGGATCACTTTGTCCACTGTTGTTGTCTGTTGATGTTGTTGTAGTAGTCTGTTGATGATGTTGTTAAAAAGGGTTAACATTTGCTTGTAATATCCGCATACTTCAATGGATTTCAACCAAACCCGAGTCATAGTGTCCAACATGGGATCCCTCATTTTTTGATGAGGTCAAACATACCAAGGTCCAAGGTCACATACCAACGTCAGGTAATGTGAGGTCAAGTTGTACGATAAGCTGAAAATGTCAAATTGACCTCAATTGAAAAGTTGGAGTTCAATTGGAACCAAACTTGGTTTATGGATATTACATGGAAACCATCATTTGTTTATGAGGTCAAAGGTCACATGTCAAGGTCAAAGGTCATATGAGGCCTATCAATCACAAACTGCGACGGCAGGTGACACTAGCGGTCAGAGGACCATGATGCATTTTTTAAAAATGTAAGATGGCCTGTTTCAGTGCACATCTATAGATGCAAAATGCTACTAAGATTATCAATTTGATTGTTTCCCCATTATTGTTAATTTCCAATTCTTTTTATGCTTTATACTTCATCATAATTTGCATTGTTAAATCACCTCCATTTAGTTTTCAATGCATGCTGCTTTTTAGCTGCACTAGTATTTTTATTACGCTATTTATGTTTGATTTCTCTATCACACAGCTGGTGCACCTGGTGGTTACCCTCGTAAGTTTTTCCTTTCTCTCTCTCGCACAATATCTGAAAAATCCTTTATATGCTGTGATGTGCTTGTTTTATTTCTCTCAAAAGTCAAATAAAATACTTTCCAATAGAAATAATGTAAATAACCCACTTTGTGTAGTGGAAGCATGTGTGGCCAGTCCAAGACTTATACAGGGTGTTATTGAAATATGTGACCTGGTGTGATGAAATCAACATAAAGTAGCATTAGGTTGGTTTTGATTCTGCCTGGCTGTATGTTTCATGTGCGTCTGATGTAATTTAATGGTGTAGAACTTAAGTCGGCCGTTAATAATAATCTATGTATACAGTTTAAACTTATTAAAACAGAAAGTTCACCTACATGAATTGTGTCTGTGAGATGAAAACCTGGCTCAAATAGGGCATTTTTTATAGTGTAAATCATATTTTGTTTAAACATGCCCTGCCCATACTACACATTCAAACCAATTAAAGTCTGCTTTGACATATGCGCAATTGGTTGCCTAATTTTATCCCTGACTATATTGTATAAGTACCCCCCTCCCCGATCAAAGAATGATCACGAGCCTGCACCAGGCTGTCTCAAAACTGACTCAAAGTTACTCTTCTCTTGATTTTGTCGTACCATGTCACATATATGTCAATTCTAAGAATTTTATTGTAGTTATGCATTATAAAGTACCGTATTCGACCTATTTAGCGCCCCGGGCGCTTAAGTCACTCGTTTTAGGGGGGGGCGCTAATTTAGGTACACTTGCGTAAGTTACTTTTGACCGCAAAATCCCCATTAGAAAGCTTCAACTACACGCCTGCTACACCTAACTTCTATGTAAGCATTGGTACGTTTTTATAGCGTTCACAATGCTTTACTTTAAAATAATGGAATTTTTTAAATGAAAATGTTAGCAGAATAGTATCCAGAGTAGATTATCGGAGGCTTCCCAAGTGAGCACAGTATACAAGTAGTTGTCACCACGCCCAAGAAGGATTAAACCCGAAAGCCGCAGCAGAAAAATCGGGGGATCCATCAGTCTAGCAATAGGTACGCAGCGCAATTGAGTGTAGGGAAAATGTCCCGCTAAACCTGATGTACGATCTGTAATTGTCGGCAAACTTTTATTATACCTAGACTTAAAATATGATCAAAGAGAATCGGACAAATGAAACAACCAAAATGAAACAACAACAGGGAACTATTTTTAGTACAACAGCCTCACCTTACACAAAATGGTAGGACCAAATTAGATATGCAATGGGGAAATCCCCAACTCCGATAAACATGTGTTCCATCTAGATTGTTCTGCATTTTCAGTTTCTGGAAAGGGCCTGCCGATTTTGTTTTGTGTGGCTATCAAATAATACGTAGCCTATATCACACGCCCCAGGCGCTTCTTTTTGTATTCACTTGTAACTGTTGTAAGATATGTAATTATTTGCTCCAGCAATCGTCAATTAATAGGTTTTATTATGGGTAAGATAAACCAAAATGTTGAAAATTTCATCAGAAAATTGTTTCCCGCCCCTACAAAAAATGGTATAACCAAAAATTAGCATGGAATGCTGACGGCCAGGTGCAACATTTCATCATATTCATGTCTCGACAGCACGCATTGTAAAGTCGCTAGGGCGGGTCAAGTAAAGTTGAGTGAGATGAAGGTCAGTGTCGTACATTCAGAAAAACATACATAGTAATTATCGTGTCACATCTTTCAAAATTTTAATTTGGAAACCTTAACGTACAGCATTATTGGAAGTTGAATTTCATGATTGATATGAGTGAAGGGGAACTTTATTTTGCATTGTATTTAGGAAGGTCACGTTGCAAGTTTCATCATCATGCTCTTGGAAAAACAGGTATTTGTAATATAACACGTCATAATGAATGTCGAATGTGATTGGCCAAAGATAATTTACGTGTACCAGTTCGGATGCATGATTGACAGATTTCACTGTTGTACATTCACCATCAGATATAGCTGTACGTGACTCGCAGCAGGTCTCAAAGATCCAATTTTCTTAATGTTGACATCAAAAACATTCATGAAAATAACAATGAAAGACTATATAAAACAGGGACAGATTGCATTTTTAGAATTGTGGCAACTTTTGATGCCCCAAACAGTGTCTAAAACATTTTGAGAACTACGTTTAAACAGTTAATGATAACCTAAATTGATAACCGGCACATGCCGTCGGTTTACCCCCAATCTTTTATTAATCCCAGCAAATATAAAACTCCTTATTTCTCGAGTCTACCAGCTACCTTGCCATGTCTCCTAATTTTGATCGATCTCTCCTTTCCGTTTAACGCCGAACCAGTATAATGTTGGATATTTCCCAGTATAAATGCACAAACACGCCGTCAGATGACGTCCGCACCACAGCAATTGCATGAAGTAGCCGTCTTGATTTCTTCCAATATACTTGATATATCGCAGCATTGGCTACAGTGTGGATATATTTACCATGTTTACAGGTGTTAAATATAACCTTGAAAAGTGTAAATATTACCCTGAGAAATACGCCGAAAGATACTAGTACAAATAAACAAAAATTGGGATTAAAAGTGGAGTGTTCAGAACAGTGAACCTCTCCAAAATGGAGGGGCGGTTAATTGGGACATGATTTGCAAGTCGGCAATGGTCTGAGGGGGCGCTTAAAAGGGGAGGGGCGCTAAATAGGTCGAATACGGTAATGGTCCTTCATTTCTATGAAATGTTAATTTTTCCCGGAAAGAGTTCCATATTTATCATATCATCATGTAGATCCCTCAATTTTCATTGGATAATTGCCTCATTTTACTGACTAGATATAAAAGAATTTGTTACCTGTAGAACTTCAAAGGGGGGTACATATGGAACTCTTGCCCTTTTCCCAAATCTTGAGATTTGGGCACTGACGGATGTTGTGAAAGTGCTAACCCTCTTGAGTAGCTAACCGTATTCATGTGTTTTGCATTGGAAATAAGATTTTTCTTATTAAAGTCTGACTCAGAGATTCCTGAATATAATTTTTTAAATATATTAAAAATAGTCAATTAGAACTAAAGATATTCACCTAGAATGCTCAATTCCAAAGTTTGAGATGAATCGGAGTTTTCGTTTTGATGCAGTAAACATTTATGTGTATATAACATTGCCATAGGATACTGTGTATAACAACATTTCCAGATCCGGAATTTTTAAACAAAGATGTGATTTTCTATATGAAGGACTTCAATTTGAGCTTAGCTATTTCACACAGTGATTAGTATATGGACAAGCATTATGTACGTGCAAAAAACACAATTTGTTTGAAAATTGAGGGCGCCCTCACAGGGAAATCTCTGAGTCAGCCTTTAAAATCAAGGATGTCCCAACTTTAATTCTTACACCACATTGCCCATCACAGTATGTGTGTGATCAAGCTAATGGAGTCAGCCAATTATAAATTTATAGTATTAAACTTCTTTGTATTTCAATGTTCTGCACTCTGTTAAAGTGACCATACCTCCGGAACCATGGCTGGTATTCTGAAAGGGAGACTAACTTTAGACCTGGGTTTAAACCAGGGTTAGTCCTACATGAGTGCACCCTTTCCTTTCAAAATACTGTGACAGTTGAATGTAACGGGTGAGAAAATTCCTCATGGATGGACCAGAATGGCCCATACATGAGGAATTTTCTAACCCGTTATAGCACATTTTAGAGCATGTTGGAAGGAAAAAAAGTCCACTCATGTAGGACTAACCCTGGTTTAAATCCAGGTCTAAAGTTAGTCTCCCTTTCAGAATACCAGCCAATAAGTCTAATTGGGTTTTAGCCAAATGAAGCTCAGAAAATGATGCATGAAGTGCACTTAAAATTGAATTTGGATTCTGCCTGACAACTGAGTCATTTTTCTTGAGTGCATCACATAACAAAACCAGAAATGGTAGTTTTGTGCAATGGCATCAAATATATCCAGTTAGCAGTTACTAATGATCAATGCATGAAGCTAATCCATTTAAGAAGTCTTAACATAAATGCCCAGTGATATTTTTCAATGGTAATGAATAATTATTTGCAGTTTTATCACAGTGTCATAATAATTTGCCAAAACAAAAAACAGAAACATTTCTGGCATACTAGGTAATTTATGCAGCTGTATATGTATAACATTAGGCTTACAATACATATAATAATAAGCACAACTGGTATGAGAGAACAATGTGGATCACAGAATTCCAATAAGGACCATTGGTTTATTAATGTGTCAAAATGTTTGATGGACAAGTATGGGAAATCCATCGATCCATCCCACAATGTAACTTTTGCAATATTTATGTGCATTTTAAGGGAGACATTAGAAATTGGTGACATAAATATTTTTTTTACTATGCATATTATAAAGTCAGTGAAGCATATCTGGCTTTCATGAAACATGCCATAAGTCAATTATATTCAAATCATATTTTGGGTGCATATTTTGATGATCAAATATGGTATTGAAAATTTTCATGTGATTTATCTCCATATATGTATATGACAAAAACGATCTTTGAAGGCCAAAGTACTGTAATACTTACTTGAAGTAAAAGTGACTTCAAAAGGCATAATTATGTGCTGGTCATTTTCTTGAAGCATTATATTTTCATAGGTTTCAAAGTGTATATCACTTTAGCATTGTCTTAATATGCTAAATATGCTACCATGTCTTTGTTAATATTTTGAGATGCTTTTGATTTTTCCCATAATTGCTCATTATAAAATACTCATTTTATGCTGTAAATTAAAAATCTATATTTCCACCAATTATATGGCCATATGTACGATATTTATTTTACCTAAATTATCATTAACACTTTTTATTTTCTTTTAAATTATTTTCAAATAGCGGCTGTATGTGGTTAGGAAATTGACATTTAATGTTAAATTACAGAATACCATGACGATGACTTTACAATTTTAAATAGTACCATATGTTGTTGTCTCCTGCAGTCACTTTGGGCTTGCATCTAATAAGGCCAAAAAAAACAAGTTTGTCTCAGAAGAAATGTGAAAAATT
This sequence comes from Ophioderma brevispina, assembly GCA_023653785.1. Taxonomy (NCBI): domain Eukaryota; kingdom Metazoa; phylum Echinodermata; class Ophiuroidea; order Amphilepidida; family Ophiodermatidae; genus Ophioderma; species Ophioderma brevispina. Next base: position 56,528 of record JAMKCH010006014.1, read on the forward strand.
GCAATGTGAAATGCATTTTTTTTTTTAGAAAAATGCTAATGCGAAATGCAGTTTGTTTTTTTTAACTGCATTTTTGACCCACTTTTCTCATTTTTAGGCCACGATTTTCATTTTTTTTTCTGAAAAAAAAAAATCTTTCAAGTGAGCAAAAACCTAAAAAAATGCACAAAACGACCAATTTTAAACAAAATGTGTGCGGTCTTCAGAGACAATTTTTTTTCTTGGCCTAAACCCAACGGTGAGATGCTTGTATGTAAGAACAGTTGTGAATGACCAAGAAAATCCGCTTGATTTTTGTGCATTTGATATTGAAATCGCTGACTTTTGTTGCAAGTTTAAAAAATATTTTGGGAAATAATCTGTGTTGATAAGCAAACATGATATTCTGTAATTAATGTATACATGTGTTAAAAAATTCTTTTGTCGATGTGTAGTGAGATATTTCTTAATGTTCATATTTTGCATGTAATCACAATAGTTGGTGACTGAGAGCTGTGTGTTGATAATGTGGTATATGGTCGGTTGCATTCTATTATTCCATAAGGCATAAAAATTGTTTGGTAGGCATAATGAGCCGAGCAATTTCAGTTCATGTGTCTGCCCCTTTTGTTAACAAATATCATTTCTGCAATAACTATTATGAGTGGCACTTTTTATTTGTATAGGTGTTTGGCATAGTAAGGCATAAAAAATGTAATTTGTTGGTTAAAGGCTGACTCGGATTTCCAGCGGAGGGCGCCCTCAGTTTTCAAACAAAATGTGTTTTTTGCATGTACATAATGCTTGTCCATATACTAATCACTGTGTGAAATAGCTAAGCTTAATCCAAAGTCATTCATAAAATCACAATTTTGTTATAAAATTCCGGATCTGACATTACATTTTTGTTATGCATGGTATCCTATTGCACTGTTATACTAATAATAATAATGTGGTTTTATATTGCGCACAAATCCACCAAAAATGGCGCTCAAGGCGCAGAACAATAGAAGTTTACATTACATGTACACAATACAGAATGAACACAATACATGAAAAGCAGTGGTAAATAAGCACAAAAATGAGAAAATAAACAGTTAAGCAAATGCTTCTTTCATCAGATGAGTTTTCAAAACAGCCTTAAAGTGAGTCAGAGATGGGCTAGTTCTAACATCTAAAGGCAGAGCGTTCCAGAGACGTGGAGCACCAATAGAGAAAGCCCTATCCCCCCACGAATGTTTAGAACGGGGTTCACAAAGCAAAGACATCTTTTTGGAACGGAGCATCATATTTACAATACAAAAGTGTTTACTGCATGGAAACAAAAAAAATAGGTGACTATCTTTAGTTCTAGTTGACTATTTTTAAAGGGATTTATTGACATAAATCTATCGGCACATATATAATGAAATATCCCTAAATAAGACGTACCAGATGGTTTTCGTGGTCATTGGAGTATTCCTTGCGAAAAAAATCCAGATTATTCCGACAAATGTCACTACTGTACAAGAATCATGGAAGCTGCCATCTTTATTCCCTGTGCTATATTTACAACGCCTCACGCAATACCGAAACAGAAGCCAGCGAAATATATCACGGATCAAGGAATACTCAAATGACCATGAAAACCATCTGGTACGTCTTATTTCTAAGGATATTTCATTATATATGTGCCGATAGAGTTATGCCAATAAATTCCTTTAATTGCTACACAAAAAAAAAATATATTTCAAAATCTCAGAGTCAGCCTTTGATGTACAAGATCTGTAGGCAGTCATTTGCTATGACACAAGCCCTTGATTTAGCAAAATTTTGAGATTTTAACATAGTTGTATAAGGGAATCAAACATGGTACAAAGTGGTTCATCAGGATTTAACAATGATGCATGCATGGCTCTGGGTAGTTGTCCCCCAGCTAAAAGCCATGGGGGATATTGCGACAGCAGATTCCTTCTGTATGTGTGTGTCTGTGTTCATTATTTTGGTTCTAAGGTAACTTGGTTAGGTTAACTTGATTAGGTTAACTTGATTAGGTTGACTAAAAAGGTGAACTTCTACCAGATCCCAAATGTCCAAATTCGATGAAATTTGGTATGTGGGTAGTGGTGCATGCAAGTAATATTTGTGCACTGTGTCATCATTATTTGGGCATATTAATGAGCTTATTTGCATATTTTCTCTGATTGGTTCTGTTCACTACTAAAAAGCGAACTTCTACCAGATCCCAATGTCCAAATTCGACAAAATTTGTTATGCGGGTAGTGGTGCATGCAAGTAATACCCGTGCAGTGTGTCATCACTATTTGCACATATTAATGAGCTCATTTACATATTTGCTCTGATTGGTTCATTATTAAAAAAGTGAACTTCTTCCAGATCCCAATACCCAAATTTGATGAAACTTGGTATGTGGGTAGTGGTGCATGTAAATAATACCCATGCACTGTTTTATCACTATTTGCACATATTAATGAGCTCATTTGCATATTTGGTCCCTGCAAGGGGGATCTTGCTCAAGTTTTAACTTGAGCATGATCAAAATACAGACACTTTGGGTGTAGAGTTGTTAGTTCCCAACGAACCACAGTGTAGCAAGGTTGAATCCCATTCAACAAATGACATGAAGATGAGATAACATTTTTTCTATCCAATAAAGCACGAAAAGCAGCAAAAGTAAATAAAAAAATTCTCCCTTTAAAAAAAAAAAAAAAAAAAAAAAAGCCCGTTATTACTACAGTGATGTAACATTAATAGTAGAAGAGGTCTATGATAGTCTCGACCCCAAAGGTCAAAGTTCAAGGTCAAAAGGTCAACATTTACAAACAAGCTCCGATTGAACTGAAATTTGACAGGAATAATCCTCGGGATATCGTAAATACAGAAAAATTACAGTTGACCCTATTCGTGACCCAGGGGTCACGTTATAGAGGTGCAAAGGTCAAATCCCTGACATGCTTGGATTGAGTTGAAACTCAATAATATTGATCCTTGTAAAGTTGTTAACACGTAAAAATACATATTTGTGACATATTGTTGAAGTTACAGGGGTCAAAGGTCAAGTCACCTCAAGGGGTCATTAAGGGGATCACCATCCGTTCCCAATACGGCCGTCTTGTAAATTAGATCTGTCCCAGGTCTAGTTGGTTCTGTTCACTACTAAAAAGCGAACTTCTACCAGATCCCAATGTCCAAATTCGACAAAATTTGTTATGCGGGTAGTGGTGCATGCAAGTAATACCCGTGCAGTGTGTCATCACTATTTGCACATATTAATGAGCTCATTTACATATTTGCTCTGATTGGTTCATTATTAAAAAAGTGAACTTCTTCCAGATCCCAATACCCAAATTTGATGAAACTTGGTATGTGGGTAGTGGTGCATGTAAATAATACCCATGCACTGTTTTATCACTATTTGCACATATTAATGAGCTCATTTGCATATTTGGTCCCTGCAAGGGGGATCTTGCTCAAGTTTTAACTTGAGCATGATCAAAATACAGACACGTTGGGTGTAGAGTTGTTAGTTCCCAACGAACCACAGTGTAGCAAGGTTGAATCCCATTCAACAAATGACATGAAGATGAGATAACATTTTTTCTATCCAATAAAGCACTAAAAGCAGCAAAAGTAAATAAAAAAAAATTCTCCCTTTAATATTAAAAGATTATTGAAATTCCCACTTCATGCAAACTAAGTAACACATTTTAAATCAGCAGTTCTCTCCTTTGATTTGAAACTACTTGGTACTCTAGGTTGGTAAACATGAGAAGAAAATAATCTTTCCTAGAGGCATCCAAATTGGAAGGCTGTGACACACAGCCTAGTTAGTACGCATCGTGTGTAGCGCAACAATCAGGTTTTAAATTTTGGTCATATGTCACACCTTGGACCTTAATTTTAAAGATTTCCCCTTATGATAGTGTACAATGCATGTGACAAAAAAGTTGGTGTAAAGGGGTGTTTTTTGTTACTGGGCAATTATCTCGCATGATGTGTTTGTGGATTTAAAAGAAAGCACTGATTTCAGGAAAAGGGTAGTTTTCAATCATGCTTAACTTTTTTTTCAAATTTTTGTAAATTGAGTCAAAAGTAGATGTTTTGGCAAAAAATGTTGATTTTAGGGGCAAACCCTGTTCTTCAGAATTTGAAACTTTTTGTTGAAACACGTGACTTTTTGTATGCCATGCATCTTTAAAATATGCGTACTGACTAGACAAATTTTCCGAATGTTTTATGATTTGGACTTTCTATGCATAATGCAAAAATTGTCATAAATTTAAAATACAATATGTCACACACATATCCAGCTGAAATGTCACACATGTGACCAATTTCTTTTAAAGGAAAATTCCTGCAATTTAAATCTTAGCCCAGGGGTGTAGTAGTTTTATTGTTATTTTAATTAGTGTGGATAAGTATAGCACAGAAATAAGCATTGGAGGGCAATTCTTTGAAACTTCAAGGGAAAAAGGACAAAAATCTGAAATGGCCACATTGAAACTTTTCCATCTGAAATCAAACGTGACCAAACTTTGATGACCCCCTCCCAAAATATTGAAATAAAAATTGTGTTTTTGAGGTCGTGTATAACAAATAAAAATGTTACACACCAAGGAAAATTAGATACTATAAAAACATAGAACAGTGAGGCGTCAGAAAATGTTGTTTTTATGTCATACATGTGACTAAAGAATCGCCTTATTGCAGATATGTAGGTGAAACTCATTGAGGAATCTACTGCACATATATATGTAGTACACTACAAGTGAAATTGCAAACATTGGGTGTGAAAAATAACCATGGTATGA
>JAMKCH010006015.1:0-62321 GCA_023653785.1 Ophioderma brevispina
GCATATGCTCCAGAGGATGAAAACTGGGTGAACGATGAAGCTTGTGTCAACATTGAAAATGGCCCAGAACTCGAGCTGCAGAGGAAAGAGGTGACATCCCCCCTGGGGGGCGTTTTCCTCCCATTGCCCCGTATGCCAATGGCATCATGCACAGTCCGCATAACCTTGTGGTTTTATCTAAACACTTTATGTTGGCAAATGGAATGTGTGATTTTCATTTCACTTCAGGTTGCTCATATGAGATTAATTAAGAAGGAGGTCGCGATGTCCTCATCCTCTTGTTCTTAAAGACATACCAGACAAAGACAAGACAATGTTTTTACGTCAATACTAATACTTTTGCAAAATAAACCACACTGAATGGCCCCTGTGATACACTTGGGACCGATATCTTTTTGCGTCGCTTAAAGGAAGAGCTCAGAAACCATTCCTTGTAGACCGACGTTAAATGAGTCTGTCAAGGCAATGAGTAAACCTTCCTGGGCACTACTATCTTTCTCACAGTATCTCTGATTGTTTCATAATAGATATACCTAATATACTCCTACTGAGTAAGCAATCAAAAAAGACTTTGAAATATCAGTATAACAAGTTACAAATTTAACCTTTCTAACCACAACTCGGTGTCAGTTCAGGTTTTTGTGTCAGGTCAGGTATCCTTTTGAGGGCCTGCTACTGGATCCTGGTAACCAGTAACTACCTGCCAGGCTGAGTTGTCCCGGCGGCTAAACCGGCATCCCCATCGGTTCCTACTGGACATTGATGAGGAGGGTAGGCTGGTTACCCTGGTATAATGAAAAAGTATATCTATCTACGGGCTTCAGCTCGGAAGGCTAATGGTGGTGGCCACCCGGCACATGCTGCCTTGCATAGTGGGCGTGGTTTTCCCAAGGTTAGGCCCACTGCCAAAACTGAGGATTGACATCAGGAAGGGTCAATTATCTTTTGCTCCAATAAATCCTCACACACGGCAGTATTGCTGATTGAGGTGTATCTGGCCACTCTCGTTTAGCGGGAACAAAACCAGATTAAAACTTTGGTTTAAACTAAACAAACTATCTCTGGTTGGATAATTACCTTATGACTAACCAATCCAATCTGCCTTTACCTTGAGATTAACAATTACTGTGATGTTAAAATTGGGTGACTCGATCATTGTCCATTTTTCATATTGTTCTCTTGTATGGAAGCATATAACAACAAAATTTGATACAATTTTAGTTCGGTCAGCTGTTGGATAGCTTGAAATCCAAAAATGTGATATAATTGTCCACAAGACAGTGTTAATGTGTGTACCTATAAAGTGTGACAGACCGTGCAAAAATCTGGATTTTTGATGAATTTCTATTTTTTTTTCTGATTTTAGGCAAATCACTGATAACTCTGTCCAGGAGTTTACTTTCTCCTTTTTGCGGGGTTTTGCCATTGCTTCACACCACGTTTTCTGCATGACTCACTCACATACGCCACCTTTGGATCGTAACAGCGCCCCAGTTGATTGGTTGATTTAAATTTAGTTGTTGTTGTCACTTGTGACTATGGGGCTGAAGCGTGATCGGCTTGGCGTTCGGATCCGTGCCGTAGACGCGAATGGAGAGAAAATAAACATTTTGGATACCGTATCGTAAAGCGAAGAACCAAGAGACCGATACTAGTTTTTGCTTGGAAGGGAAAAAATTTGATGATGTTACTATCCTCCTCACCCCATCAAAACTATTAAAAGGCCACCCTCATTGATCATTACTTCAGGCATACGACATGGAAATTGGCGTGTAACACAAGAAACACACGCCAGTTGATTCTCATGGCATTCACCTTGTTTGACCGGTCTGTGACCTCTGTTTTTTTTAATATCAATGAGTACGAGTCCTATGACATCCGTTGTATGAGACACATTTTTGTGAAAAGTCACAGACAACTTATAGAACTGGCACATTTTCACAAAATACAAGTCAACCTCCTCGTTTATCCGACACGTTCGGACCGGCGCCATCCGGAATATGGCGATTTGGCCTGATATTGTGATGATGCTCAAACAAGCTAAACAGTGAAGTTCAGTGGGGATTAAGTGTGTGCAATGTATTTTATACTTGCATACAAAATGTAACACCTTGTGAGTGTTAATGAATGATATGAAATGGAAATAGTGAGCAATAAAACAGAAATAATACCACTTGTTTTTGCATGTTTATTTCAATTATTGCTATATTATACTTACTCAGGATCGCGTGCTGTCAAAAATTCCTCACCATGGTCTGAATGGCGATGTGCCTTTACTTTACTAGTCCGGCCGCGATTATGTCAAAACCGACGGACAATTTATACGGCATCGACAGTTCCATCACAAGAGAACATATTTTAAACATTCAATAATGATCTAAATCCTTGTTAAAAAACAAAATTTCCATCATCCGAGCTTGGGGGTGTTACGACGCTGCAAAGATGGTGGCCAAAATTTGAAGCGGAATCGCCGATCAAGTTAGCTAAATGGCTTCCGGGTTTGGAGGCGTTTCTAGCTATGAGTCGCACGTAGATTTTAATACAAATCTGTTTGTTGAAAAAAGTCTGTACTGTTTATTTTACCTTTTTTTCATTATCCGTTTTTTTCGCATTTTATTGATGCTTCATATCGGTCCCATTTATAGTGTGCTTAGATGGCACAATCAGGTTTGTGGTAGGTGTTTTTTGTACGGTAAATGACCTCGCGAGAAATATGTGCTATCGTGCCCGTGTTTCGGGCCAAAAGTTTGATTGCGCATTTTTATCACAGTCATGGTGGCACAGCTATGATTTTTGAGGGGATTTGTCCGATTTGACCTCGTTGTAGCACTGGTTGTAGCGAGAACGTCCCCAGAAAATGAACCCAATAAAAGGATGTGGGGGGAAGTCCTTATTTTCCATGGTAGTCATTATATAGGATAGTATACAAGTTCAACAGAAAAAAATTAGGTGGTTAACGAAAAAAAAATAAGGAAGAAAATAGAAAAAATACACCATGAGGCCGCAATCGGACGCCAGTCGCCGGCCGGCTAATAGAAGGATTCGGATAAATGGTGGCCGGTTAAACGAGGTTGGACTGTAATCAAATTTCTTAAATTTGCTCTCGGCATTGGAAGGAACAGAGAGATATTTTACCAAATAATATTACCCCAAAACAGATAGGGACATTGATATGACGATATAAAGACATCCAGGTTTTAATTTGGAGGCAAAACAGATGTAGTTGTTCCATTAACTTTTAATCAACAAAGAACTGCAATATTTTTGACTCGACTCACTGATATTAAAACCACAAAAGGTTATAGACCGGTCTCAAACAGTGTGCATAGCGTGGGAAAACATGCATTACGGAGTGCATGTTCTTGTGTTAACGTCATTTTGTCATCTGCTGAATATAAATCATTCGGTTTACCCATAAGGATGTGATTGGTCTTAATCATTTTGGGTTAGCTTGGATATAAAAGCTTTACAACCATGCAAACTATTGATTGCAAATCTTGAGGGCACACTATTTTTCAAAAGGTGCCAGTGTCTCTGTAAGTCCAACAACCATGAAATTATGATTACATCTCAATAGAAAGCTGGTGACCCTAGGAAAGACAGAATACGTTTCAATTTTAATCTGTCTTAAAAACAGCCAAGGAATTTTATGTATTTTCCAGTATTTTCCTACGCCCTACCAAAACAGCCCAATACCTCTATAATGTTGACTAGATGTGTGGGAGGAAACCTAGACGTGATCACAGTGTTTACTGTAAACAGACTGTACAGCTCGAGTCATGATGTTGGGTTGATGTGGTATCTGTATATATTAATTTGCAATGTAAGAAGATGATTGAAGATGAGAAGTTTTGTTCGTACTTGGTTGGCTATGCATGGGATTAAATATTTTCGAAACCACTAGAATTTCAATAAAGGGAGTGTGTAACCGCAGGCCTCGGACGATTCAACCGTTGGTTGTACTATGGGATATTGAAGAATTGAAGCTCTTCATAGGTAAGCGTTGATTCAAATTGTAATAAAGTATTCTGATTATTTCGTACACTCATATGCGGAAAAAGCAATTTTTAATATGTAGAATGTTTGCAGATATCTACTTATCAAATGAAATATCTTTATTTGACAGGGGCATGAACTCGTTGCTGCCTTTCTGCCCGTGAGGTTATCGGTATAGTAATTAATTCAGTATTCGCGCTGTGCCTTCCGCGCTGTATAGCAAGCTTTAGTATAGCAAACAGTCACTCACGATTCACCAAATTTTTATAATTTATTGTACACATCAGGCTGCGGATCCTGGGATGGAGGGGGCGGAGGGGGCGTGCGGCTCCCAGTCAATTCTGCAAAATCTTGAAAACAGCCCATTTGGAAGCTTTTGGACAAGTTTAAGCCTGCAGCCCCCCGGTAATTGGACGTTTTCCAAATCCTGGATCCGCCATGACATTGTAGACCTAGCAATGGCCATATAATCTTTTAATAAATGAACTCTTGAGCAACTGTCAAGCGTTCCAATATAACTACAAAATAAAGGGAATGCGATTCATGATCAGTCCGTCCATCGTGATTGTGTAATAACAAAATATGATTTTGGGACCAATGAAAGAGAAAAAAACGACCATTGCTAGAAAACTAAAGAAATTCAATGCATTTTACTCTTATATAATTGTGGTTCACAATGCAAATATGGCATTGTACTACAAACATAAAATATACTCTAGCCCTTTTACAATTGTATGACTTTTCTTCAATTGAACCACATTGGATGCTCTACCTTCTTTCAGGTAAATTTCTCATAGACTTGTGAGCATCGATGGAGGACTATTTTGTCTAGGTGAAACACCTGCTGATTTTGCGTGGTGTCATGCAACGGTTATCATTACGGTGGAGAACAAATTTGCACAATAATGAACAAAAAATGCCCAAAAATGCAATGAAAAGATAGGCTTGAGGTGCATTTTCGTGCTCCGTAAGACTTTGTTTTTTAGTCATAGATATCCTCAGAAAATGTTACTGTCAAAAATTGCGTGATTTGATGTTGCGTTTTTGATATGAGCGAATTAGTTTTGTATTGCGTGTCCATGACACTGTGTTGTAATATCTCCTTTAAAACCGGAAAAGGGAAAACCTGGACAAGCATTTGAATTAAATAAAGACGAAAAAATACACGGTCCTCTCGCTATCTAGGCATGAGATTAACCACTGGACCACAGAGGACCGTAGCAGTGGATACCAGAGGAAACGAGAGCTGTAATTTATATTATGTATTTAGAAGGAGGTGACATATATGCATGATTTCTAGCCGAATTATGACAAAAGCCCAAAACTCAATTCAATGCACGCGAGGATGAAGTACATGATAACAACCCGAGGAATAGTCAAGACAAAAAATAAAAAAAAACAAATTATGAATTCTCTAGAGTAGATCGAAACTTCACGTAAGATACTAAACCTGAGGTCAAATAAGATGATATATATCTCAATTTGTGGTAAATAGGTGGGATGGATGAGATGTGGAGCATGAAAATTGCCATTTAATATTGTGTTTAGAAGACCTCTTTTCAAATGTTATTTCTAGTGATGTACAGTGCATTACAAGGAAGGAAAGGTATTGGATGGTAGGGCCTGACGCCCCAAAAATACATTGAGGTGTAACTGGAGTATATAAAAATCATTTACAAAATTTTGCATCTACAATGAGTTAAATATTGATTAAATGATCCCTAATTTTGAAACACTGGATTCTTAAAAAGGGGCATTGGGGGCATTATGTATACATTGTATATAACATATAGCTTAACTTATTTCCATCAAACACTAACAGAATTACTTGCTCTATTAACTTGGCGTTTGACCCTGCACAACTTTACACACATTTTTTTCACAAAAAATAAAAATATTGTGCTGTTATTACACTCAGAATACAAAGATGTGATAGCTTATAATTAATTATGGAATATAAAAAATAGGATAGCTACCGAAGGCATGAATGCATATACCCAAACAAAAAGTGTTCTACCAAAGTAGAAAATTACATCGCTCTATGACAGGAGGTTGCAACATTTCTCAGTGTGCTGCTGATTAAATTATGGATTCATTAAGACTGACATGAAGGGATGCTAAGTTGCAGTACACCAGTAAGGTTTGAAAATAGATCTCTTTGCATGGTATTCAAATACGTAGGGCCTGGAACTCTTAATGGGGGCAATTAAAGGGATTAGCAGTCGGATTGCTAATCCGAAACATCGGAAAAAAAATCATTTTAAATTCATATTTATATTTTGTGTAATGGCATAGATATGCCAACATAACCTGAAAGTGGGTGGGTTTGAAATTCCGTGATAAAGAAAAGGCCAGTACTTTTTATCTGGATTCTGAATTCTATACCTGCGTATCAAAAATTCGACTTGAGATCAAAAAAGCCTTCACCGTGTATATACAGATGTCAGGTGATATGTGCACCATGATCAATAAGTTTGACCTCAAACAGACCACATTATTGATATTGGTTATTTTGTACTGGTGTAAACCGCAAATCAGCTGTTTAGTGCATGATTTGAGATGCCGTCACTGTATGTCTATTTGCGGGGAGACGGTATGACAAATATATCAAATGACTCATTTTTTCACTTATTCGGTGGGTTTGTTTCAACATTAAAGCAGTTATATGGAATTGTACACCACTTATCCTGATTATAAGTGAAAAAAAATGCATTTCCACATTTTTTCGACTCTCTCGCATTATCGCTGCTATAGTCCCCTTTACTTAGGCTGATCTGGACTTTAAATTATGGATTTCTTGCCCAGTACCACCTTGCGAATGTTTTGGTGCGCGGAAGCGAACTGACAGACGGCAGTAAATTGTCTGGCAAGTGGCAATTAGGGCAATGTTACGATCAAAAAATTCCACCTTGTGCCAATAATTTAACAGCACAGATTTTGCTCTGCTCTGCTCAGATATAGCATTTTTGTAGATTCACTACGAGGAGTCACAAAAAAAATAGTCATATTCCATTCTGTTTTCCACCTCCTACGCAACCTATCAAGTTGGCAAACTTGAGGAAAATAAGGTCAATTTGGTTGGCAGAATTGGCAAGAAGTATGAAGTAACAATTTTTTTAAGCTGCAATATTTCGGCAATTAAACCAGTTATGAACTTTATACTGCACAAGGCTTAGATGAGTGACATGTGACGTCAAAGCCAGATTTGCAATTCAATCCTTGATTAAACATTTACGGGAATTAAATCGCTACGCTATGTGGTCAGAAATCAATATAATGAATAGCTCCGCTCTGGAATGGTTGCCAGGCTCCAGGAGCATGAGTGGTAGGTCAAAATCTACCTGCAGGGCACCAGCATGTGGATACTACCAAAAGGACCATTGTAAGGCAAGTGTCTTGAAAATTGATTGACATAGGGATACCCCAAGCAAAATTTATAATTAGATAATAAAGGTATGGTTTAGTCTCTGCGTGTATCTATAGGGTATATCACACAGGCGACAGCAATTATTTTAAGTAGTGCCGGTTGTTTTACCTAAAATAGTGATGTCACCATGTGATCTGACACGATAGATACACGGCAGAGGCTAAAAAAACAATACCTTTATTCTCATTATTAACACCTCCATTCAAAATAAGAAGCTATTAGTAACATATTACTAAATTATGTAGATTTTATTCAATGGAATATCAAGGTTCGAAATTAATCAGTCTGCTGTTTATTATGCGCCACCTTCGCGATTGGACCGAGTAGTGCGTCTTGCCTATTGGTTGACGCGTACGCGCTGCTACCGGTGAGATGTTCATTAAAACACACGGCTAGGAACCAATGAAATGTTGTAATCAATCTCAGTTTTTAAGAATCTGTACGCCACACGGTTTGTGCGAGCGAATTCTAGAAGAATGGCACTGGGCCGTGGCCCTATAATAACTATTAAAGGAGTGATATAAAAAGGTATTATAAGTAGAATTGATCCACAAGGTTTTCAGCTTTGATTTCATATTACTTCAAAATATAAAAGGAAGTAAAACAGATCTTATTAAATTGGACTGGCTTTCTTAACAAACATAAGAAGTACTGAACTGACTAATATTGCAATCCCTTGAATTACAATAGCTTTCATTGTTTAACTTTCCTATTTCCAAAATAATGATTCCTTGAAAAGTTTTTTATAAAAACAATTGCCTAATGAACAACTACCACTGACAACAAGGCTTGTGAAAGATACATATAGCACTATGACCAGGCTATGTTAAAGGATAAATTGAGATCTAATTTCTTTTAAAAAACGTTTATAAAAAAAAACTGTGTATTTGAAAGCTTTTTTAAGGTGGGTCCCATAGATAAGTCAAGAGTGATTATATTGGTCTAAAATATCATATTCTAAATACAACGAATTGATTTGTAAAACAAATGAAAATAGTTTGGGTCTTTTTGTCATAAATACCAAAGTCTTGAGGTCCCCAGATGAAGTCAATCACAATACATGTTTTTATTATTTTACATCTATATATTGATTTTTTTATGGCTATGCTACCACTTGCATTATGAAAGCAAAGGTACTTAAGGTGCATTTTGTGATCCCGCACCTTCGGTTTTACTCATTGTTCACTAAATATCTCTTGAGAAAGGTTATTCACAAATTTGGAGTTGATCCCGATCGTGCAGTTTTGTGTTATAGGCAATTGCTTGTTTCCCACGGGCCCATAGCCCACTGTGCTGTAATGTCGGTCCATGTTACAGACAGAAAATACCAACATTTGCAAATTTCTTACAGATACACCAAATTTATAATAATACCAAAAATAAAAAAAATAAAAAAAATAAAAAAAATCTCAACTTCTTTGAGGCAATCGGGGGGGGGAAAGGGGGAGGGAGAGGTTGTGGACACAAAATGCCCCTTAACAAACAATATCTGTGCTGTGGGTATTGTGTAAATATCCAAAATCCAAGCAATGGGCTTTTCCCCTCAAACCATTAGTTAAGGGAATCATAGTTTTAGGGAAAATACACGATTGGAATTTAAACTAACAAAAAAAAATGTATTTTGTGATTATATGACGGTGGGACCTAAAACCTTTTTTTTGGTGTTTTATGACAAGACACAAACATTACATGACTCCTTATTGGCTATTAAAGGCTGACTCAGAGATTTCTCGATGATGGCGCCCTCATATTTCCAATAAATCATGTTTGTGCATATACCTAATGCTTGTCCATATACATTGTACTAGTCACTGTGTGAAAAAATAAGCTCAAATGAATGTCCTTTCAGATAAAAAATCTCAACGTGTTATAAAATTCTGGAATCCAGAAATTTTTGTTATACCGGTATCCTATGGCACTGTCTTATACTGTGAATTAAAATGTTCACTGCATGAAACAACAAAATCCGATTCATCTCTAATTGGAATTAAGCATTTATGTGACGTATATTAGTTCTAGAGAATATTTTTGATGACCACACAAAAAAAAATATAAATTCGAAATCTTCTGGTCGCCTTTAAGATATATTTTCCCCTAGTATTAGTCTAGTTATATGATGTGTCTTTTGAAATGCCACTCATTTAATGTATCATTTTCATCCTTATTGTATATAAAATAGTTTCCATAATATGTCACAATTTTAATTTCTCACTGTAATACATTATTTCATAATATTATCATATTGTTTTTATGTGTTAGATGAACAAATTTAAATAGTGATTATTTGTTTGCCATTTGTTTGATTCATTTCCATTGTTTAAGAAAGAATAATGATTGGGGATATTTCTGTCTACAAATAAAATTGGCTGAATGGATTACATTTAATTGATGACCGGACCTTGCCGAAGGGAGAGGTCTTAAAATGACTTCAAAGTTGCCAGATGAACAGTGCATGTCTTTTTGACCGGCATTGTACATTTTGCCTGGACTTAATATCTGCCTATATCGTTGAATTGAAACATGGCACAGAGCTAAATGTTTGTAAGGAATTGGCATTTTTTACAGGTATCATAACAGTTGCGGATTTCTGCTCACATTTATCTTAAATGTTCATTGTGTAAGTTGTGTAGATATTTGTGTCTCAGTTTTTGTTTTATTTTGTGCTACTAAGGATCGATTTGGGGGTAGGTGGGGTACTGTGGGAATTTAAGTCATTGTTACATCAAGTAGTAATACTTCCTTCCTGTAGCTCCAGGAATACCAATGCGTCATTATTGGAATCACGACCCCTTTAACTTATTTATTTGGGTCAATTTGGGCGGAGGTGTCCGCGCTAGGTCCTTCTCTAGGCCCCTTTCTCGCTTCCCACTGGTTGGGTCTGGAAGTCATTCGGCTTCCCCTGCCTTGCCATTGTTGAATCAGATTCCCAACCAGGGTTGAGTCAGTTGCTTTCCCCGTTCTGGCAAATTGGTATCCATTACTTTGCCCTGAATGAATATACCTAAACAGAGATTCGAAGAAGTAATCCACAGATTGGTTGGCTGGATTGCAGTGTATGGTACGAATTGTTAATGGTAATCAACGATTCCTCAACTGATCGAGAAGCAGTAACGTTATTCAATACCTTTCAATGATAACCCCACAGATTTGAGTTTGGTTGGGCTATTTTTAAATCACGATGCTCACACGCACGTGTTATTGTCAAAAAGCCTTGGGAAACACAGTTTAGTACTTCAAGAATTTTGAATTCAAGCCATTTGGGGAATAATTAAAATGACCCCAATTTTGTACATCATTGGCGACTACATAGTAGAAACTGCTCAAATTTCAATTTGTATTAATGATATTCTTGGAGATCTGATCCTATACTGGGTTAATTAAAAATGTGTTATTTTTTTCTTTCAATATCACAAGAATTGAACAAATGGGTGGAACAGTTTAGGTCTAAACTATTTTTTAACAGATAGGATCTAATTGAGCATTTGATTTTAATTTTGACTTATGTCTTATGAAAAGAAGTTATTGATGACATGGCCAAACCATTAAAGTGTTAATGTGAGCCGGTCCTAAGGAACCAATTATATTCACGTTAGGTCATGAAGGGAAGCACAGAATTGGGTTTAGTTGTAAAATGTCCTGATTTGCAGATATCTCGCTCATAGAAAACTTAGTGCCACAGCGCCAAGTGCGGCAAAGTCATTGCAAGCCGAACAGACCCGGTTCGCTACGCTTGAGCTTTTAACAATGGACTACAGCTTGCTTCCGATCTCGGTGTAGGATATTCATCTCAGCTTTGCCTGCACTTGGTGATGAAGGAGAGATTTTGTTGGATTGTGGAGGTTCCACACAATTCCCTCTTTGAAACTATTCATTTTCTACAGTAATTTTTAGATCTTAATTCACTCTTGAGCTATCTATGGGACCACCTTAAAGGTGCACTTGTAATTCTACCACTTCTGTTTTGTTCATGTTTCGCGGAGATTCATCCTTGAAAAAAACTTATTCCCAAAATTTCAGTGATTGATGTTGCGTTTTGTGTAATGAAGCAATGTTTGTACCAAAGATATCTAAGTAAGACCACAGAGATGCAGAGATGATTGAAATTTTCACATTAGTAGAGTGGGCACACATACTATACTTAGCCTGGGACAGTTCAGATGATACAAAATCTCAACTTTTGATGTAAGTCGGCGGGATGAGGCTGGGATCATGAAATGCGCATTAGGTGGAATTACCCTTGGGAGGGCTAAAATTAATCTTTACAAATTTAAAATTGAGGGAAAAAATACCTTTCGATTGCTTTTGTTTGACATCAATCGAGCTTTCCGTTCAGAAGTTATGGTCGAAAAGTAACTTCGTAAATGGAAATTTCCTATGATATTTCTTACGTATTGTTTGTGTTCTCAAGCTGCGAGATTTAATTTTTTCACTTTAAAAATTCATATCTTCAAAAAGTAAAGTAGCTTTTGATCACTAATTTCCACAATTATCGTGAACAAATCAAGCATTCAATTTCTAATTGAAACTAAAAGTAAATGAAACATTTCTAAAAATATTTAAAACTTAATAACCAGTGTTTCTAGACTAAATCGCCGATATTTCCAAAGTTGAATTTAACCATATGTCATGCGGTGTCAAGATTTTCAAAAACGATTTATTTAGAGAGATGGATAAAAAGGTAAATAAAGCATACCAAGTGGACTAGCATTGAACCAGAATATTTCAATTAGCCCCCATGGGAACGTGATTAAGGGGGCTCATTGGGCAAAGAAAGGAAAAAAATAATTATTTTTGCCAACTGTGTACCAAAGATCCACCCTAAATCAAGTTCCCAAGGGGCTAGGTGGAAATATTCTGGTTCAATGCATAGTCAATTGGTTATGCTTTAATTTACTTTTTACCCCATCTCTCTAAGATAAACCGTTTTTTTGAGAAATCCTTGACACCACAATGGAACATATGTTAAATTCAATTTGGAGATACCGGCGATTTAGTCTAGAAACACTGTTTTTTAAGTTTTAGTATATTTTAGAAGATAATGGGCTCTCTAACATTATTATCAATTAGAATGTAAGTGCTTGAATTAGAAAGATAATTGTGGGAAAATTAGAGATTAAAACCTTACTACTTTTTGAGATATGAATTTTTAAAGGTAAAAAAATTCAATATCGGCGCTTGAGAAAACAATAAATACATAAGAAATATCATGGGAAATTCAATTTGCGAAGTTACAATTTCGACCATAACTTTTGAACGGAAACTCCGATTGATGTCCAAACAAAAAGCAATAGAAAGGCATTTTTTCCCCTCAAATTTTAATTGTAATATTAATTTTTTGCCGCCAAGGGGTAATCCACCTTAAAGTGACAGGAGGAGATTTTTTTGAGGATACAAATTTCTCTCAAATGCGGCGTGGAGTGGAAACAGTTGTAGACAACTACCAAGAACGTTTGAAAAGTTATTACAACAAACAAGTACAAAGATAACCGCAAACATTGTTTTGAGCGGCCTGCTATTCATAATTATTCTCATAGGAAACATGGATTGAATTTCTGTCATGCACGACAGAAAATTACTAAATCATCATCGGCGTACGGCTTATATTATTTCATTTCAGGTTTGATCTAATACATTGGTAGCATTCCAAATATGCAAAAAACTGGGTTCACAAAATTGGGGTGCTTCCAAGTAAACCTGAAGGAGGAGCTTATACAGAACCAGGATATCAAGATATTTCACAACTTGGAGTGAAGGAGTCATTTACATAGGGTCAACCACCTTCACTTAATAGAGACGGGGGCCGACACAAGTTACCAGGAGTCTACGACCCTATTTGGGTGTCAATCATCATGGTCAAATGTCATTTGCTCTGAAATTGGGTCACCTCTCTGAAGAGTTCAAAGTATCTCGACTGAAACTTAAGGTACGCAATATTTTTTGTGTGAGATCAAAAGTTTAAACAACAAATTATGTTAATCCCAACACAGAATGAAACTTTTTTTTCATAATGACATTTATGACTTTGTAATGGTTAAAGACATATCTCGTACTTTTTTACACTTTAATCTAAATTTTCTGGGCATAATGCTCAACATATATTACAGTATACTAATGACATTGATATATTTTTTGAGATCTTTGAAGGTGGCCATTGTGACTGCCATCGTGAAATTTTTAGCATGCTTACAAAGCAAAAACATCAGATATGACCTTCTAATAGACAATAGAGGATATATTTATAGCTTTTGTTGTAATTTGTAACTTTTTACAAGATCTTGAATGCAGCCCTAACCGGCCCATTTTGATTGCCAGCCTGTTAATGAAGTGGTCAGTGTGTCAGAAAATCGCAGATACAGGCTTAATGCAGGTCAAGAATATAATAAAGATATAAATAGAAAGACTTAAACTTCATTTTTGCAGTAGGGGGACCCTCTGTAGATAATTCACTACTATGTGTTTTCGCATACCTTTGAGTCAAACACGGTTTTAATTGGCAGCCATTGGCAAAATTCAAGACGCCAGATGCCACGTCCAAATGATAGGTTGTTGTTAAAATGTTATTGGATTCCTGGATCCTGAGGCAGGGGTTATAGCCTGGGGGATAGACACTTAGGAATCATGAATTCACTAGTATAGAGACCAGAATTGGGCAAAAAATGGCATTCCCTTGGTGGCCATTTTGAAATCATGATGGCTTCCACAGCCAAGTGGTCAAGTGTTGTTATTGAATTCTTAATGGATTCCGGACCCTGAAAACTTGGGTATAGATACCATAATCATGTCTTCTACTAGTTTCAGAGGACAGGTATGACAAAAAACAATGCCTAATTGGCGGCCATTTGAATTTCAAGATGTTGGACACAGAAACATGATTTCATATTGTTGGATGAGATCAAAATCCTCAAAAAGGTTTATAAAAAATTGTATTTAAAATAGTCATTTCCCATCTGCTAGCCAAACCGAATGTGAAAAAATCGGATATTCCTAACTTTGGGTTGGTACTCATTTTGTATCAATGTAAAGGAGGGTGGACATAGCTATCCATTGGTACCATTCAGTGTCTGTGATATCCCTGCATCATACCAGGCAGGTGGTGGTACGTCTCTACCACAGAGGGGTGATTGCTCCCCCTTCAGTAGACGAGTGTTATAAGGAGGTTTTGTCCTATCTGGGAAGTGGATTTGAAGTATAAAATTTCGGATGACATAAAAACACACTGCCTTTCATCTTAGTATCTTGAAAAACTTTGGTAAGTTCCCAAGGACATTTCAGGAAAAAGCACCTTCATCGGTTGCTCTTCCACAAACCCTGGTTTGTAGTTCAATGGCTAAGTGCCATGCTGTGGTTGTATATGGAGGTTGTCGGTTCAAATCCGCCCAAGCCCACATAAGGTTTTTTCAAGGGCTAATTGTGTCCAAATTTTCAGGTTTGGGTACATTTTACCAATTTGATGTAAAGCAATGAATTCAAGAACTGAAAAGGCATGATGGAAGCACTTGTACATGGGCGTAAAATCTTGTTTTAAATTGTGGTTGAAATCGTAAATTGTTTGAACAACGACAATGTTTTTTATTAAGTACGTTTACGATGGAATCCATAAAGTTCTTTTTTTTTCTTGCAACTAGAAAACTTTAATTCTGGATAAGATAATTTCCTAATGCCTTTAACATAGTGCTTTTTTGTTACTTGTAGCATTTTTAAGATTTATTTCTCTAAACCCATAGTTTCAATTCCACACAGTTATTTAAGTCACATGTTTCAAATCCACCACAAGCTAGGTATATAGGTGGGTGGGTGTGTTTGTCGATCACGGTCAGAACAAAATGCGAGGTTTTTTTACAGGCAGATAAAAAACTGTCTGCAAATAACGAAGGATTCCAGTGATAACTGCAATACATCGTGGAGAACGGATGACTGTGTGAACTTGTAAACAACTTTGAGGAAAGAGTAGAATTGAATGCTATCTTCTGAACGCCATGTTGTTCTTTTGCTTGTCGCCCTTCGTCTGCCGGTACCAACTGACAGGTCCGTGGTCGGGAATATCCTACCCAACAGGCAATCTTCCATGTAAACTATACAAACTATATTGATATGGATTGCAGTCACAGAGAACTAGTCAAAATTCCACCTCTGAGAAACAGCGCTATAAGGTTACTGGATTTGACTACAATAAGCTGTCACAAATATGAATGGACATGAAACCTTTATTCATCTCCCTTCCTGCAAATTCTGAACATAAGGCTACAACAATCTCAAAAACTTGAGTGGATCTGCACCTTTCGTACATCTTAGTTCGTTAACAATCTCTTTACCTTAACAAAACAATGGAAACTAGCGTTGATGACAGCACTTTTCAAGCTTTGCGATACTTCAACTCTGGGTTTCAGTGGACAAAGGATCGCAGAAATATGGGCAGGCCTTTCAGGCACCTGAGATCGCTAAAGAATCTTGATTCATAAGTCATTCAATATTTCGAGCTAATGCATCGGCTTTCAAAGGATTGTTCAATCTTGAATGGCTTGACCTTCACAAAAATCACATTTCAATGCTTCCTGATGGTATCTTCAATGATTTGCAGAATTTGAAATATTTGGATCTCAGTTATAACTTTATGCAATTGCCAATTCCAGTAGCTCCTCTCAATTCACTACAGATTCTTAATCTAACTCAAAATAGGTATGATTACCCTTCTGCGGTTATATTTGGAAGGGATTTCTCAAACTGATACACTTATTGGAGTTAAATGTTACTAATTTTCAGGATGTTTAGAAAATGGCACTTTTCAATTTTTTTCTAGCTCACCCATACAACACTGTATTTTAAATCAGAATCTCATGTTATAGGCATAGGCAGTTCACGTTTTTTGAACCATTCAAACAAGTTACACGCTAATGTTTTCCATTCAAGTATTTCATGAAAATGCTCTAGAATTGGTATCATCATGGGCTCGCAACTAGAACAACTTTTTCTAAACAAAATTGATGAGAAGTCACATTTTAATGCAGCAACTTTTGAACCAATGGCAAAAATGGAAGGTGTCATTGCATCACTTAAAAAATAGGTTCCTTATTGCTATTAGAAAGCTGGAAAAGATAGATAATGACACTTTTTCTTGGTTTCCATTCTTGTGAAACTTAGTGTTATCTCATTACCCTTCCTTATCTGAGTTTTCTGATGGTGCCTTCAATGGGTTGTATATGCTACAAGAGTTGGACCTATCTAATAATGGCATTTCATTTATACCAGATGCTACATTTAATTTTTTTTGACCAAAACAATTCTTTGATATATTTGGATCTGAGCAATAGTGACCTCACATTCAAATCTGTTCCCCCAGATCTCTGCCGTTTCCAACACTTTGTCCCAATTAATTTAGCTGGCAACAACTTTACAATTCTTGTATGTTGGGATGTAAAATTTGGAAAGAACTCACGTTCTCAATTTAGAGAATGCATTGTGATGGCCAATGAAAAAGGTCAGTATGTATTTACCATTATGTTCAGTTTAACTTTAGACTTCAAGATGTCTCTAGTAAAACTAAAGCCAACAGGTTACAGGACAATGGTGAAGTCAACTAAAGCATATTTAGAATTAAGATTTCTTTGATAGGACCTTCTTTTCATCATGCGGGGTTTGCGATTGTGCACCACACATAGAAGAATTTCATGTTCCTAATTGGTTTTTGTTAACTATTATTTTTACAGAGTAGGTCATATTCTGTTCAAATCTCAAATTATTAGATATTTCTGGCACAAATCTATACAAAAATACACAATTTCCGTGTCACCCACACCTGGAAACCCTGAACTTGGCCTATAACAAAATAAACCCCACCGATGAGATAGCATTCATAAAAGCACCTTCCATTCGATTCCTGGACCTTAGCCACAATTCCATCACATTCACTGATTACAAATAGGCCTCATCGGTTGGAAGAATCTAACATACCACCTCAGTTGAAAAGCCAATTTTCATCACATCCCTAGATTGGTTAAAAACATCTTATCAGCATATAGAACTTTACATTACACAAATTGTTTGAAAGATATCCCCACATCTTTTCTATTCAATTTGACAACATGGAATGTCGAGCGATAATTGCTTTGCTTGTGTCTGACGTGGCTTTGGAACCATTTCAACATTGGATTTGCAAACACAGGGTTTACAAATCTTTTACATCATATTATCAGTGCTATACACCACACCCTGTTCCTAACCAAACCAGTATAACTAATGTTCACCTTGAGTACTGTACGTAATTTGTTGGATTTGATTCTGTGTGCCACACTCTGGGCCTCCTAGTTTGTAGGACATAATATATCTTCTTTGTACGATACGCGTTGGCAGCTCAAATACCAGGCTTTTCTTGAATATTCATCAAAGAATTATCAACTTCCTATATGAGCGAAGATGACGACCACGCAGAGCTAAGAAACTTGCCGAAATAAATCTACGCCGATTTGATGCTTATGTGGCAGATCTCCACAGGATAAACTGGGTGAACGATGAGCTTGTGGCAAACATTGAAAATGGACCAGAACGTTTCCAGCTGTTCATGAAGGAAAGAGGTGACATCCCCCCTGGGCGTTTTCTCCTCAATTCCATATGTCATGGCATCACGCACAGTCGTCGAACGATGGATAGTTGCAGTTTTAACTAAAAAACACTTCATGGCAGATGGAATGTGTGATTTTCCGCTCAGGTGCTCACCATGAGATTAATTGAAGGTCGCGATGTCCTCGTCCTTGTGTTCTTAGAAGACAACCGATGAAGACAAGACAATGTTGTTAGTCAAAAAAAACTTTGCAAAATAAAGCCACGATGAATGGCCTCAGGATAACTTGGGAAGAGATCTGTTTTTGGCGTCGTTAAAGGAAGAGCTTAAGAAACCAGTTCTTGTAGACCGACGGTATGAATCTGAAAGGCAATGATTAACCTACTGGGGGACTACATACCTTTTTGCGTATTCGCTAATTGCGTATAAACGGGGCATTCGTGATCCACAGCCTCGTCCCCCGATTGCCTAAAAGCTGAGTTTTATATCATCTGAACGGGCGACCTGATATAGTATGTGTGCCAAATCTTAGTGCAAATTCGTGTACTCTGGAAGAAAGAAATCCGTAACTTTGTATTTTAAAACGACAGAAATTACAACACAGTGGCCTTTGGGGCACCGTGATACAAACATTTGCTCATACATCAAAACGCGGCAGTTCAGACGTCAACTTAAATTTTTGAAATGACCTTTGCTTGAGAATTATCTAAGTGGACAGGAACAAAAAGTGAGAGTGCTCGGATCACGAATGCACCTTTAACTGATAACTTACAGGAGTACCTCCTGAGTAACCAATCAAAATAGACATTTGAAATATCAGTATGCACTGTAAACTTTTCTTACAATGTCTCTATTGGCTAATTTACATTATAAACCTTGTGAAATAAATATCAATTGGCTGGGAGTTAGTTAGTTAAACCAAAGTGTAAATCGGTGTTGTTACCCCGTAACAGGGGTGGCCGGATTCACTTTCCACTCAGCAATACTGCTGTGTGAGGATTTATTGGAGCAAAAGATAATTGACAGGATGCCCTTCCTGACGGCAATCCACAGTTTACGGCGGTGGGCCTAGCCTTTGGGAAACATGCCCACCATGCAAGACGCATGTGATAGGATGGCCGCATAGCTATCTAGAGCTACACCCTTGTAGGTAGCTCTTCTTTTCATTTTACAGGTTAGCCAGCTACCCCTACACTCATCAGATTTCCTTAGGAAACCCGATGGGGTGACGTTTAGCCGCCGACCAAACTCGGCCCTGGACAGGTAGTAATGGTTACCAGGATGACAGTAGAGGCCCTCCAAAGGAACCTGAACCTGACCTGACATGTAGTGCCCATCACAATATGTCAGATAAAAGGGGTACCCCGACCCTGGTCTTATTTTTCAATGTTTTTAATTCGTATGGAAGGCACATAACCAAAAATATTCATGACAAATTGAGTCAATTGGTCCCGAGGTTTGGATAGTAGTGTAGATGGTGTATTAAATTGGCCATAGGACAGTGTGTGTTAATTTATGTGTCAATAACATTTGGAGATTTTTGTTCTAACATCAAAAGGCACATTGCCTTGGCCTAAAATTTTACCAGGTAATGAGAAAATATCACGTGTCTTATGATACCAACATCAGAATTTTTGATGAGTAAAGTGGGGGATGAGGTTGTCAATCAGTCAACCCACCTTTAACAAAAATTGGAATGATTCTGATAAATAAATAAGTAGGGGAGTCTAATAGAACACATTCACTGAAGAAAGGCACAGTTTTAATTACCTCCCTACAAAATATCTATACATATGTATCCCCTATTAACACTACAAAACTCTGCAGAATCTGGTTGTTTATTGTGCAATCTATTCTCTTAGAGAATATTCCAAAAATTAATCTTCAGCCTAGACATTTCAATTTCACAAACACACAATGTTAAAGGGTCAAACAGTCAACTTTTTGTCTGTACAAAGTGTAAAAAATCCATCAGTACACTTGCATCAATCACCCCCCTAGCTCGATGGGCAGTCTGGAACATGACCTCAGATAACCTTTGCCCCGGTCCATGACCTTTGACAGCCCCTCCACATATGAAGGAACCCCTATTGCTGATTCTTAACCCCTAATCTGGTTTAAATCGGATTTCAACTTTCAAGAATTAAGACCTGAAAAACGAAAACCTTACCAAACGGGAACTACACACATACACACGTACATACACACACAACATGCACGCTAATCGTAATATCCACCTACTGCTTTTCAAGCCAGGGGAAAAAACTAGCCCCCTTACATGTAGCAAATGTGGTGAGTAAATCTGCACATACCTGTTATATAAAATACTTATAGTTTCAGTAATTAAAAAAAAGACGGAAATCATTTTCATACTATGTGTATATCAAGGGTAATAATATAATACTCTTGTCTGTTGTCTAATGTCATCCACCAGCAGAAAATAAAGCACTATCATAGATCAGTGATTGCTCGATCAGAAAAAAATCGAAAAAATTATCAAAAATCAAATTTTTGCATGTCTGTAACAAAATAGTATCCTACATAACCCCTGCAAGTGGTACGATCAAAACAACCTAAAAGGACAAAATCGGAATATTTTATTAGCCTGACTATCCATAATAAAATCCATACGGACACTTACTACAACATTTAATGAATGAGAGGCATATCATTTAATATTGCCTGTTTTCCCTTGCTTTTCCTATCATTTCTTAATTTGAAAAAATAACTTATGAAGATCTACAGACGTATACTTCACTTTTAAACTATTCCTGCAAATTCAAAATACTTCTTCTTTTGGTGATCACTGATAGTGTCTTTAATTAAAGACAACTATCAGTGATCTACCCAAAAGAGTCAAAAACATTTAAAATATCAGGGTATCTTAAAGGTGAAGATAATTTGCAGAATTCCATAGGTGTATTTTTTTCAAACTGAAAAATTTGCAGAAAAGGCAAAACAGCAGTATTCAAAGATATGAATCTCCATCCATTTATGTGTTGCGAAGTTTAGAGAAAATTCATGTCCTAACTGCTTTGGTAACTAGTATTTAAGCATAGGTCTATCTGTTCAAATCTGAAATGATAAATTTTTGGCAACAAATTCTATATTGAAAATACACAATTTTAAGTGCACACCCCACATCAGAAACCTGAACCTGGCCAATAGTAAAAAAAAAAAAAATCTACCAAATGAGATAGCATTCATAAGAAGCAATTCCCTCAGACTATTGATGACAATACGCCTCATTGAGATAATAACATAGCTATTGAAAGATAATTCAATCACATCCCTAGATTGGTTTTTAAAAACAAATTATTGTATAAAAACACTTTATATTGCACAAAATTGGTTGAAAGAAGATATCACCACATCTTTTCTAGTCAATTGACAAATGGAGGCGAGCGATAATCGCTTAACTTGTTCTCACTGTGCTTTGGAATCCATTTCACCTTGGGATTCAACAGACAGGTTACAATTTTCTAACAGGAGATCAGTATCAGTGCTATACACATACCCTGCTTCTAAACAATCAGATAAACTAAATGTTAACTTAGAGTAATATTGTTTGCGAGATATCTGTGTGCCAGCACCTGGGGCCTCCTGAAGTAGGGACGGATAATATATCTACAGTCCAACCAAGTTTATCCGACACGTCAGAACAGGAAAGGCCCACCCCGGGATATGACGAGTTGGCCGGATAGGCGAAAAATGATGCTCAAACATGCCCCAAAAAACAATTGAAGGCTTACTAGGGTTTATGTAGTGTGACACGTATTAACACAGTCTTTGATAAAATGTCACAGATGTAGGTACATTATGGTTGATAAGAAATTGAAATAAAAGTGAAAAAAATGTACCACATTGTTTTTGCATATGTTTATTTAAATAATGCCTAGAAAAATATGAGGAAAAATAGAATTAGAATTGATTGTTGTTAATTTATGACCTGGACGAGTAAACGGCGGGTGGTAGGCGCCTATTCGCTAGATGTAGGCCATATGTTGAAAAACCGCCCGACGTTTACACAGATCGTAAACGTTCAACCACAAGGTTCAGATTTCAACTCATTCCAAAATATTGATCTATAAATATTGATCTTATAAATGGACGAAAAGAAATGCTATCAAAGTATCATTAAAGCTGTTGTTATGAAAGCCTGCAAAGATTTGTACAATAATTTGAAGGTGAAATGGACAGATTAAGCTAGCGCAAATGACTTCGGTTTGGAAAGGGTTGTTTCTAGATATGAGTATGCTCCACAATTTTAATTTAAATTTTGATTTGGTTAATGGAAATCTGTATGTGTTGTTATGTTTGATATTTTTTGTTACCAGTTTTTAAGGTGTTGTGTTCTTTTGGTCTGTTTATGATGTTGTCAACATGTTTTTTGTTTGTTCTTTTTTTTCAATTGATTTGGGGATGGGTGGGGGGGGGCAAGCATTCAGGCATTAACAGGACCTGCACGTGGAGCCAAGCTGTGGTGGGTCCCCGCCTCCCCAAGGGAGTCATTTTTTTTTTAATGGAGCGGGGGGGTGTCTGGTTTTAAGACAGGAAGAAATTGTCACTCCCTGCCTGATGGATTGAAACTCCTTTTGCGGCCGACATAAATCACAGATATTCTTCAGAAGAATCAGTTGAGTTGGAATCGGCTTCTGCTTGTATTCTAACAAACACATCAAATTCGGTCGCATTCAGTCACCTCTGCATGGTTGGCACGACAGTTCATCTGGCATTTCTTCTTCTTCATCACATCACAATTTACCACCACCATCCACCATCCACCACCCGCCACACACCCACCACATATCATTGCTCATGCCCAGAACTGAAGCTAAATCTCTTGTCACTTAGGACTCCCATCAGCATCATCTCCCCTGTTCGCCACCCAATCCGCCTCCTGAATTTCATCGGTTGTACACTACGACACCAGAGGCTCTGCTGGCCACCTCATCATGGTCTGCTTCAGGGCCAAGGTTGAGTTCTGCCAGCCTCAGCGGACCAGGTAACAGCATCTTGATTGTTATAAGGATTTGAGGAAATCCAAGATGCTCACATTGGAATCATCAGGTCAGAGAGAGATATTCTGATGCGATTTCTGCGATTAGATTCTCTTTGTGGTCTCCAAAATAGCATGGTCCATAGTTGCAGGAGTGGGATTGTAAACGGGGTGGGAGCAGGAAAGACGATCTAATTGTCCATCAATCTGATGTGTCATTTCTTCAGCCTCCTGAGGGAAGGGGCGTATGTCCAAGAGGAGGATAGACTTCAAAGGAAGACCTTTCTCTATCAAAATCATGCTTGAACCACTGGCTTTGTGAAATCTCGCATCAATCTAACCTTCTTCTGATTTGGTATACTTAAGGGGGGAGAGGACAGCCATGTAACATTCTTGAAACAGCTCAGTATTTTCTTAGCTTTACCGATCAGCAGTCGCGGTAATTTGTTGGATTCCAGCGGCATTGGATGTTGCCAAGAGTGTAAGCCCTGTCGCATCGCAGTCGTCAGGTCTCCGTCGGCGATTATCTTGCAAGTTGGTGAGAAATGGTCCACTGCTGAACGGATCCGATGACAAAATTTCACCCTGAACGGATAGACATGGGATTTCCATGCCACTCCTTAAGAGATTATGGTATAAATCTATCGGCACTATTAATGAAATATCCCTAAAGAAAACGTACCAGATGGTTTTCATGGCATTGGAGTATTCCTTGCGAAAAAATCCAGATTTTTACGACCAATATTACACAACTGTACAACGATTTTTTTTCATGGAAGCTACCATGTTTATTCCCTGTGTCTATTACAATGCCCATGAAGTACCGAAACAGAAGCCAGCGAAAAAATATATTTCCATACGAGCATATACGTGCAAGTTTGCCACAAGCTCATCCTTTTGAACTTCAGTTGAGACACAAAGGATAGGAGCGAAGTTCGTTTACAATTTTTATTGCAAAAAAACTACACTTTTTAAAACCTCAGAGATCTGAGCAAAATGTTAAGAGGGGTGTTTTAGATATCATTTTTTTATGGTGATTAACAAAGGTTTTAATTGAGGCCTAAACACTAAACAATCCATGAAAATGTGGGAATTTGAAAAGGGGTCGCGTAACAGTTGTGTTACGCAGTCGCAACTTGTAACCACTGATCTCTTACAATGGTTGGCTACACAACAGTAATTGTATATTAGAGGATTTGAAGCAACGGGCGGGCATCTTGTCTACCGAACCCAATACCATTCCAGAGACACTGTTACAGACGTTGTATCCGGGTGCACGTTTTTAGAGGCATTGCCCTCCCATACGCGCAAATACAAGAAGTACTGAATTGGCTGATTCTGTAGTCTGGTATGCGCTTAGCCACATTTCTATGGTAACAATTTTGTATGAATGACCGCTCTTAACCACCTGCTTGGGCCTTTTGGGATGACCAATATGGCCATCAGTGACTTCAAGTACGGAAGCCAGTTTCAATCCATTGTATAGAGATCAGTGTTCGAACCCACGTATGCCCGGTTACAGCAATCTTACGTACTTTAATGTACCGCGAGCGCTTCTTGGGATGATGAGAGTTTCCTAATTTTATTTTTTAAACTATCATTTACTTCAAGAATTCCCAGGCTCATTTTATAAAAATAGGACAAAGGTATGCCATTTTGATAAATTTATATATTTAAAGAAAAAAAGATTTTTTAGTTTTTTTGTTTTTTTGTCTTTTTTAATGATAAAAGTAAACGCGATAGGGCTTCATACAGGCCAGGAAAATTGACTACCACCAATCATCTTTCAATTGGTGGAAAGACTAAACATGGCTTGTGGCAAACGATAGCGTAAATAATCAACCGTGGCGTCGTCCTTAAATCTTCTACTGCTATGAAAAGTTAAGTGTGAAAATGCTGTTTTCTTTTCTCTTTCGCAAGGAATACTCCATGCCATGCACACCATCTGGTACGTCATATTTAGGGACGTATTTCATTATATGTGTGCCGATAGTTTATTATACCAATGTAGCCGTATGACACAAGCTACAATGTAGAATAAAAAAAATCAAAAGAATCTGTTTCGGTTACTAACCTAAAAGACAATGATGTTGCTATTGCACCGCTAACGATAGATTTAGTTCGCTTAGCACATACTTTCCTCTTAAAAATAAATCTCGGCCCGGGACAAATCCTGAGTTCCAAACAATTTAAAGAAACCATTATTTAACTAAAGTATTCATCAATACAAGTATCAATACAATTTTGGAATACTTACAGTGAGACAAATAGTAAATGAACTAAAATAAATGTGATATCAGGATACACAGAAATTAATGTAGTTGTTGGACACAGTCATCAGTTTGAAGTTCATGTAGTTGTCCACGAAGTGTCCATTATGTTCACTGACGTAACTGTCCTTTTTACTACGCTGCGACGACACGATGCAGTTGGCCAACTGTGAACCGAATAGCTGTAGTCCAGGATGTATACCAGGTTTTCATGTCCAGTGAGCTGAACAGTCACAGCATTACACCTCCAAATAAATGACAAGCTTAAAGCCCTATCATGGATGCTTGTGGCAAACAAACAGAAGACATACAGACACTTCACACAATTTCCTGCTGGATGCTGAAATTAGTTTCTTGCTTCTTGTACATAATTAACTGGGTGAAAGTTATCAAGAATAACTGATTATGTCTCACTCCATCAACTTCAAGATGAGAAACTGACATTGATAATAATCCAATAACTTAATCAATTCACACAATTGATAATTTCAGGAATTACATCCTATTCAATAAAAGAAATTATTTCAAATTATGTCAGAACGAAGGACTATGGGCAGTTTTCGAAAAGCAAACAATAAATGTTTTTGCGCATTGCCACCGATGCAATTCATTTAAACATTGTTGGCAACAATTATAAATTGCATGACATTGCTAAGGATAAACAATGAAACAATCCGTTGTCCACTGCATTACTAGTTGACAAAATTCATTATTAAATGGTTACAATTCATTAGTCAAGAATTAATTTTCTCATTCCTAAACATGATAAAATACTTTCCATTATCCACTTATACACCCTAATTCTATATGTTAATCTGGTTTCAACTTGGTGTTTCAAATATTGCACACTACTAGTCCGGTAAGACCTTTTCTAGATTTCATTCAAAAAACACAGGCTTGTAATCCTGGGGGCGCGTCACCACGTGTTAATATGAGGCCCCGTACTTCACTCTTGTGACAGTAACAAAAGAAAGTTAACATTCTAATAGTAAGCAATAAATCACCAAAAAATTGGAGTAAAGAGCAATGTTTGGTTAGATTCTCAGAAAAATATGAGTAAGTAGGTCGAGGGGACAGATGGAATGCTAGCTCGACACACACAATAAGATGACAGGATTACAGTATCTGCATGCAAGCAGATTAGCTTTGTGTTATGATCTCGGACTAAATTATTGTATAAAGACACAGAGTGGAATCAAATAAATCTTCCTAATCTCAATCCTCCGAGACAGAGTTCAGCAACCTATCCAGACCTAGTAACTTATGAGGCAGTAATGTGTATCCTGGGTATCATAAAACTCATCCTCGGAAATACATAGGGTCACCGTAGGTTTAAACCAACTGAATTGCAGGTTAATAACTGTGTAATGGGGATGAATGCGACTATGGCCTATAGTGAACTTACTATATGGTTCCCTATACACTCGATACACGGAAACATACGGAAGCAATGTTATAAAAGTTAAATTAGAAAACAAATCAAGAAATGATATTCTTCGTCACAAATGGGTAGCAAGGTAATGGCAAAGTTTTCTAAAGTGAAATACAAATTCTGACTTAAAACAGATTTCACAGAACTATTAAATCAGTTCAATCAAAAACATGCTTCAGCATGGTTACTTAAAATCTACTTTAAAATACTTTATTAACTACAAGAACAAACAAAATCAATCTACTGTGGCAAAAAACAACAGAAGACTAAACTTCCAATTTTGCTGGATGCTGCAATTAGTTTCTCTTGACATCAATTAGGGGTTGAATGTTATCAGAATAAAGAGTTAGTCTTCACTCCCCTCAAACTCAAGTGCGACTGACAATGGGACTCCTCTGGGAAATTTGTGGAGTTGCCAGTAAAGTTCCCAAAATTAAGGAATGTGGATGATGTGACTCACCCGGGCATGTTACAATATAAACTTTAGATAGGCCTGGCATGGTGCACCTTCCGTGAAATGGAAAAAAAAAAAAAAAAAAAAAAAAAAAAAAAAAAAAAAAAAAAAAAAAAAAAAAAAAAAAAAAAAAAAAAAAAAAAAAAAAAAAAAAACAAAAAACAAAAAAAAAAAAAAAAAAAATAAAAAAAAAAAAAAAAAAAAACAAAAAAAAAAAAAAAAAAAAAAAAAAAAAAAAAAAAAACAAAAAAAAAAAAAAAAAAAAAAACTCCCCCCCAAAAAAAAAAAAAAAAAATAAAAAAAAAAAAAAAAATGGGGGCCCAATTCCTGAGTGTTACAACCAATAAATTCCTGTAAACCTCTGTAGCAATAACACGAGCCTTGAAATCCAATTCGCCAGTACCTTCCAAAGACAAATTTTGTTAAATTTTAGCGCCTGTTCCTTGATAAATTCTCCAGAAAGTGGCGAATATCACCACGCTGCTGCAGCAAACAGCGGCAGGTCGCGGATCCACGCATCATTATTCGCAAGACGCATTACATCCATTTTACAGGAGACATCACAAACCGTTGTCTTGTCTCGAACACAACTTCATTGAGTGTACTCTGTTTAAAAATTCGGGAGGGACGGTCTGGTTCCGATTACCAAATCCTCTGCGATTCTTGCCCTGTGTTGCAGCTTCGCCATGTCTATCGATGAGTGTCAAGCTTCTAGCTCAACTTCAGGAATACCACGTTTGCATTTCACGATTTGGAGGCCATGATAAAATCAGTAAGAAATGAGAAAGTTCTTACCCAATTTAAAAAACATTAAAGTTGGGAACTATGTAAAATGATGACTGCTCAGTGTGAACCTGGTGTAAGAACGATGTTTGTAACGTATATGGAATAGTTGGACTTAAAGGGGCATTTGTGATCAATATCCACAGCTCATCCCCCGAGTCTACATCTGGAAATAAGTTTTGCTTGAGGATATCTAGTGTAACAAATTAATAGAAATGAAGGTCCTAGGATCACGAAGGTACCTTTAAGTTATGTTTGATTCATTTAAGAGTGGAAAGCATACTGACACACTTTTTTATCCCTACCATTCATTGCAGCCGACTCTACATATAAAGCTCACAAAAGACTCCCTATTTTTAAAGGTGGGTTGTTCCGATTTAGTGTATTGTGTTCTCTACTTGATATGAGAGCTCTGCACTTCGCACCATACACCCCATCAAGTAACCGTGGGAAAACAAACTTGAGGTTTTGATGGTAGACGCAATAATTCGTGTTGCAAAGCTCTATTCAAAGCTATTCAATATGTGCTAATAAAGTGGTTAACACTAAAAACAGCGGTTTTTTGTTTATATCTTGGGAATGAAATGGATTCGAGGGCTCAAATTTAGGAAGACAATGAGAAAAATACGGCCTTATTCTGATATCAAAAAATCGATACTACTTCCGGTTAGTCCCAAAGACGATCGGAACAGCACCTTTAAGGTGGACAATGAATCCATCAAAGCAATTTGTGTGTAAAGTAGTCACGTATTATCCTATGATTCAGTATTGTACAATGAATGCAAATCAAAGATTCGATACTGACCTGGTTTTAACTTTGATTCTGTTCGATACCTGTTCCTTGGCCCTGGTCTTGCTCACCGTGGTGCTTAAGTGTTTCTTATGTCTGCTTGGGGGCATAGCGGGGTCTGTTTGCTGTTCTTCAAATTCTGCACAGTTGTTGATATTCTTCTAGTTACTCTGCAAACGGATTAATGTCTGTTGACTCTTCAAGTGTTAAGACCTGAAGTTTTTAACACAGATACAGAATTAGTGGCAATGTGCATGACATCAAGCACCACTGTAAAACCCACCAATTTACAAGCAACGACTGTTTTATTGATATTTTGCAAGTGGCTTCAAATTTTTCCCTGTTGACCAACTGAGCAGTGAGTTTAACCAAATATTTAATGGGGACAGGGGTGTGGTAAAATTGAGGATTTTTTCATCTACAGCTTGGTTACCATCTGTCAATAACATTTTAACCCGTATCTAAATAGGAAAACAAATACCTTAGATCGCCAACCAGAAACAATTTTGGTTAACAATATACTGGACATGCTGTCAAAGAAAAAAGATAGTCAAAGTCAAATTATGGAGGAGGGAAACATAAATTAAGGGGAAAAGGTTATGCAGGGGAAAAATGAAGCAAGAAGGTGTACAAATTGTAGACATAGAGCTGTCACAAACAGGTCAATTTATTGCCAAAAGTTTTATTTTTCTCTTTTCGTGCGTATGATGGGCAGAGCTAATATGTTGAAGTGTTGGAAGCCAGCTCACTGTTGATTGGTTGCGGGTTTAAGAAATCTTATCACCGGTGGACGAAAGGTTAGGGCACTCATTGAGAATTTGATCCGCAGTCTGGATGGAGAACACATGGCAGGCTGGTGGGATGGCCGCAGGCCCCATCGGTGCATATTGCTGTTGAAGCGACCGACTCCTGTGCGGAATCCGTGTTAAGGTGAACTCTTGCGTGGGGAGATTGCTGCCAAGGTGGTGGTTCTGTTTAGGTGTAATATCAGAGTGTGGATCTGGTCTGAGTATCTATCTATCCCAGGCAGTATTCTATTCCATGTAGTAAGATGTTGAATGGGGAACTGAGAGTTTAGCAGCGTGTAGACAGAAAGAGGTCGGAGAGAGTGCAGGCTCTGTCGCCCGAGTTGGGTGTCGATTCTTTGACAGTGTATGCAGCAGGTGCTTGTGTACAGAAGAGCCTTATTCACTAGTTGTGCATGTGGTGTTTCCTCCTGAGTACTGCAGGTGCAATGCTGAAGCACTGGATAGAAATTCAGATGAGTAGGGTCAGGCAGCCAGTGAGGTTCTCAAGGTCTCGTTGATTACTGTGTTCCAGCTTCTTGTGTGTGAGAGCTGTTGCACCAGGCTGGGGCGGCATAATATTCAGTCAGTGTTGTAGACCAGAGACAAGGTGGTGTTGGTATAGAGCGTGAGCTGGACACCCATGAAAGAGCCAGGGCAAGACAGCACAGGAGTTATTCCTCAAAGTTCCTTGGCGGTATACGGACTCGAGGTTCTGCCGGTAAGTAAGCTGCCGGTCAAGCTTCACTCCCAGGTAGGTTGGTGTCGATTGTATGGCAGAGGCGCTCCATGGGAGGTTGAGGGAAGCGGGCGATTAGCCTGCGTTGGTGTTGAGGTGGAAGGCAATAGCGATGGTCTTGGCTTCGCTCAGCTTTCATCTCCAGGTCTTGAGATATGTTGCACGTAGTGTGCTTTCTACTTCTGTCCGGCTGCTGTCCGAGTGGATAAGTCAAGATCGTCGGAATAGCCATATTGTCTAGATGTTGTTTGAGGTAAATCGCTATATACAAGTTGAACAGCATATTAGCCAGTACAGATCCTTGGGGTACTCTCTCCGTTCCTCAGGCGACTACTCTGCCCATCACGGGGTCTTGAGATAAAGCTAACGGTTTGCAAGCTGTTACTATAATGTACAAGGGGACGATCCAGGATTGTCCGAAACTTGGAGTGTCAGGCCCGGTGCCACACTGTGTCCATATGCTGCAGTACGGTTCACAAAGATGACGCCGCCTTACGGCGCTTTGTTCAAAGCTTTCCTCAATTCATTGTTAGTTTTCAATCTTGGTGGACCGTGGTCCAGGCACGGTGAAATCCTGCTTGTTTGTCAGCAGATGGGGTTCGACGACGGGCTCCAGCCGGACCAGGATCAATCCTCTCAAACAGAGTTTGAAGGGAACACAGTAGTGATATTGGGCGGTATTTTTTAGGGTTTTTCGACAGTCTTGTTTGGTTTGGGGAGTGCGATGATATAGCTCATCCTCCAGATCTAGGGTAAGGACTGGATGGTGAGGCAACATGGTAGAACTCCTGGACCATCTAGACATCGTGGGTCCGCATTGCTTCAGGAACTCTGCTGGTATGTTATCATGCCCCCCCTGGGCCTTTATTCCACTCTTTAGTTGGCTGATAGCAAGGTAAGCTCATCTAGTTGAAAGGATGTTGAAAGTGACCCGTCCACGCCGGGGGTTCGTCTTAGTTAGGTGATCTCTTTTTTGACAGAGCAATCCTTTTATTCAAAAGCTTTAATGCATAGTGGCGATATGACCACATTATCAAGAGCAGCTTGAACTGTATCTAAATTTCACTCATTATAGTTGAGGAGCCTATGGGCCCAGGTCAAACATCATTTAACCCCCTCACTACAGAAAGGTTGACACCTTTGGTAGTTGTATGGACCCTCTATAACGCTAGGTAGTTAGTACAGTGTACTCTCAAATTGTGGGTGTCACTTTTTCATAGGGCC
The DNA here is from genome assembly GCA_023653785.1 of Ophioderma brevispina. NCBI lineage: Eukaryota > Metazoa > Echinodermata > Ophiuroidea > Amphilepidida > Ophiodermatidae > Ophioderma > Ophioderma brevispina. The sequence goes on from JAMKCH010006015.1 coordinate 31,455, forward strand.
AATTTTCAGTTTACAAAAAAAAAAAAAAAAAAAAAAAAAAAAAAAAAAAAAAAAAAAAAAAAAAAAAAAAAAAAAAAAAAAAAAAAAAACAAAAAACAAAAAAAAAAAAAAAAAAAATAAAAAAAAAAAAAAAAAAAAACAAAAAAAAAAAAAAAAAAAAAAAAAAAAAAAAAAAAAACAAAAAAAAAAAAAAAAAAAAAAACTCCCCCCCAAAAAAAAAAAAAAAAAATAAAAAAAAAAAAAAAAATGGGGGCCCAATTCCTGAGTGTTACAACCAATAAATTCCTGTAAACCTCTGTAGCAATAACACGAGCCTTGAAATCCAATTCGCCAGTACCTTCCAAAGACAAATTTTGTTAAATTTTAGCGCCTGTTCCTTGATAAATTCTCAGAACGTGGCGAATTATCACCACGATGCTGCTGCAGAAACCAGCGGTAAGTCGCTTGATCCACGGCATCATTATTCCAGACCGCATACTTCAATTTTAAGCAGACATCACAAAACCGTGGTCTCAAGAAAAAACTTCGTGAGTGTACTCTGTTTAAAAATATCGGAGATGTACTGTTCCATACAAATTCCTCTGCTATTCTTGCCGGTGTTGCACCTTTCTCCAGTCTATCGATGATGTCAAGCTTCTGCTCACGTCAGGATACACGTTGATTTCAACGATTGGAAGGCATGATAAAAAAATAAGTAAGAAAGAGAAAGTTCTTACCATAAACATTAAATGTTGGTGGAACTATGTAAATGATGACTGCTCAGTGTGAACCTGGTTGTAAGAACGATGTAAGTATATGGAATAAGTGACTTAAAGGGGCATTTTGTGATCCATATTCAAAGCTATCCCCCCGAATTACCTCTTGGAAAATAAGTTTTTTTTGAGGATATTAGGAACCATAAAAAAAATGAAGGTTCCTAGCGAAATCACGAAAGTACTTTAAGTTTATGTTGATCTTTTAAGATTGGAAGCATACTGACACCTTTTTATCCCTACCATCAGGCAGCTACTCTACATTATTAAGCTCACAATACTCCACCTATTTTTAAAGGTGGTGTTCCGATTATGTGTATTGTGTTCTCTACTTGATCTGTGTGGAGAGCCTGGCACTTGCAAATACACCCCATCAAGTTACCGTGGGAAATCCCAACTTTGCGGTTTTGATGGTAGACGCAATAAGGGCAGGTTGCAAAGCCATGTTCAATACTGTGCTAATAAAAGTGGTTAACCACTAAAACAAGCGGTTTTTTGTTTATATATTGGGAATGAAAAGGATTCGAGGGCTCAAATTTCAGGGCGACAATGAGAAAAAAATACGGCCCTTTCATCTGATATCAAAATCGATACTACTTCCGGTTAAGTCGGGGGTCCAAAGACGATCGGAACACTACGTTAAGTTGTAAATGAAGTTCCATCAAAGCAACTTTGGTGTAAGTAGCAAGTATTTCCTATGATTAGTATTGTACATGATGAATCCAAATAAAAGATTCGATACTGACTGGCTTTTAACTGTTGATTCTGTTCCGATAACCTGTTCCTTGGCCCTGGTCTTGCTCACCAGTTGGTGCTTAAGCTGTTCTTTCTGTCTGCGTGGGGCTGGCGTGTGTTTGTGTTCTCAATTCGGACATCAGTGTTGATATTCTTCTAGTTTACTTGCAAACGCTTACTGTCTGTTGACTCTTCAAGTGTAAGGACTGAAGTTTAACAAGATACAGCATTTAGTGCAAGCGCATGACATTCAGCCCAAACTGAAAAACCAAAATTAAAAGCACTGTTGTTTAGGCAATATTTTGCAAGTGGTCAAATTTTTGCCCTGTTGAACAACTAGCAGGGTTAACAAATATTTTAATGGGGAAGGGGGGTAAAACTTGATTTTTTTTCATTTACAGCTTGTTTCACATTCAAGAAAACATGTTACCCTTATCTATATAGGAAACAATATGGGACCTTAGGATTTGCAACAGAAAACAATTTTTGGTAAAACACGAACTGGAAATGCTGTCAAAGACAAAGATAGTCAAAGTCAAAATATATGGCGGAGGGATAACATACATTAAGGGGAAAAGGTTTAGGCATGGGAAAAAATGAAGCCAGAAGGTGTACAATTGTAGAAATAGAGCTATGTTCACAAAATGTCAAGTTATTTCACAAAATGTTTTATTCTTCTTCTTCTTCTTGCGTATGAGGCAGCAGCTACAATATTGTTGTAAGTTGTGAGCCAGTCGCTGTTGATTGGTTGGGGTTTAAGAAATCTGTATCCACCGGTGGACGAAAGTTAGGGCCCACTCATTGAGAATGTGATCGCAGTCTGTGATGGGACCCACATTGGCAGGCTGGTGCGGCGCAGCCCCATCGGTGCATATTGCTGTTGAAGCGACCGATATGGGCGAATCCGGTTTAAGGTGAACCCATTCCTTGCGTGTGAGATTGCTGCCAGGTGGTGGTTCTGTCTTAGGTGTAATATAGAGTGATCTGGTCGTGAGGATCTATCTAGCCAGGCAGTATCCACGTCTGTAAGCTGTTGAATGGGGAACTGGAGAGTTTAGAGAGTGTCGTCGACAGAAAGGTCGGCGAGAGTGCCCAGTCTGTCTGCCGAGTTGGTGTGATTCTTTGACAGTGTATGCAGCAGGTGTGGTGGTACAGAAGGCCTATTCACTAGAATTTGTGCATGTGGTGTTCTCTCTGAAAGATGCAGGTGCAATGCCTGAAAGCACTGGTAGAAATTCAGACGGAGTAGGGTTCAGGCAGCCAGTGATGGTTCTCAAGGGTATCGTTGAGTACTGTGTCCAGCTCTTGTGTGAGCAGAGGTTGACCATGCTGGGGAGGCATATCAAGCAGTGCTGTAGCCAGAGCCAAGGTGGTGGTGCGTAGAGTCGTTGAGCTGACACCCCATGAAGATCCAACAAGACGGCACAGGAGGTTATTCTCATAGGATACCTTGGCGTATACAGACTCGAGGTGACTGCGGTAAGTAAGGCGCCGGTCAAGCTTCACTCCCAGGTAGGTTGGGGTACGATTGTATGGCAGAGGCGCTCCATTTGAGGTTGATGTGAAGCTGGCGATGAGCCTCTTCGGGGTTGAGGTGGAAGGCAGTAGCGGTTGGTCTTGCTTCGCCCTCAGCTTCCAGTCTACAGGTTATTGAGATCTGCTGCAGTAGTGTGCTTTTTCTTATGTCCAGCTGCTGTCAGAGTGGAAAAGGGCACAAGATCGTCGGCGTAGTCATAATGTCTAGATGTTGTTTGAGTAAACGTGATATACAAGTTGAAACAGCATAGGAGACAGTACAGATCCTGGTGGTACTCCGTTCCTCAGACTAATCTGCCCATCACTGGTCTTGAGAATAAAGCTACGGTGGGTGGGGGGGAGTGGGGGGCTTTGAAAGGCTGTTTACATATGAATTGTACAAGGTGACGATCCAGGATGGTCCTGAGAAGCTGAGTGTCAGCCCTGGTGCCACACGGTGTCATAGTGCAGTAAGGTCCACTAAAAGTGGACGCCTGCCTTACGGCGCTTTTCAAGCTTTCCTCAGATCCATTTGTTAGTTTTACAATTCTGGTGGACAGTGCTCCGGCCCACGGTAATCCTGCTTGTTTGTCAGGCAGATGGGCGTTCGACGACGGCTCGCAACGGACCAGGATCATCTTTTCACAGAGTTTGAAGGAGGACACACAGTAGTTGATATTGGGCGGTAGTTGTTAGGGTTTTCGAAGGCTTGTTTGGGTTTGGCGGAGTGCGATGATGTAGCTCTCCTCAGATCTAGGGTAAGGATGGAGGGAGGCAAAATGTGTAGAACTCCTGGAAGCCAATCTAGACATAGTGGGCCGCATTGCATCAGGTACTCTGCTGGTATGTTCAGGCCCTGGGCCTTTCCACTCTTTAGTTGGCTGATAGAAGAGGTAAGCTCACCTAGTGAAAAGGATGTTGAAAGTGACCCGTAGACACGCCGGGGCTGTATTAGTTAGGTGATCTATTTTTTGGACAGAGCAAAGTGATCCTTTTATTCAAAGCTTTAAGCATGTGGCGAGATGCCCAACTATCAGCAGCTGGACTGTATTAAATTCAACTCATTATAAGTGGAGGAGCTAGGGCCAGGTCAAAACAATCGTTTATCCCCTCACTACAGAAAACGTTTGACACCTTTGGTTAGTTAGTATGGACCCTTATATTAGAAACGCTAGGTAGGTAGTACATCTCAAATTGTGGTGTCACTTTTTCAATAGGTTCCCCCCCCCCCCCCCCCGCCAATTTCAGTTTCACAGGGGTCAAACCTTCAAAATGCTCCAATCATGTTGAAATGTATGCATATTGTCCGTTAGTCATACGGGGATTCCAAAAATGTATAGTTTGTACCATCTATGACAATTGGTTTGGAGTTATAGATTAAAAATTGCTAATAGGCATGTGACAGGAAAGCACAATAATGGTACCATAACATTAGCAATTTTTTTTATTATGTCACATATTTTTACTTAAATTAATGAATTTCTTATAGCTGGTGAATGTTTATATACCTCTATATTGAAGATATTTGAATGGGTCGAAAACACGTGACAATTTTCATAAAACATTACTTTAATATTCCGTCAATTTGACGGAAAAAATCTAACATTCAAAAATGAGTTTCTTAAATATGTTCTCAGAGCTTTTAAAGGAATTCCATTATTTGTTGATTACTATCATGTTTAATACATATGGTCCATGATTTACATAATTGTGGGGGGCAAAAAGTCATACCATTGGTTTTCTGGAGGGCGGACAAACAGACAGTGCTATTGTTATTGTCATCCGTCATGTACGCCAGGTAAAACAATAGCAATATTTTATTAGCCACTGGGGGAATAACTTCAATACGTTTATCAGCTGCCGTATTGTTTTCTGTAGTAGGGAACAATCAGCCAATTTGGATTACTTAAAACAAAAGAAAATATGAAAAATCATCGTTCGGTATGCCATAAATAAGAAATATTTTTGCTATTGTTACCTCCGTCAATAGTTTGCAATAACAATAGCAATTTTGAATACTCGCGGGAACAAAAACAAGCCACTCCCGAATCGATCAACATCTATCAATGTCCATCATGGTGGAGTCAGTGATGTAACGGCAGTGCGAAATTGAATAAGATATGTTTATTTTTATAATCTGCTTGACTAAATCATCCGTCAATATTATTACAAGTAACAATAGCACAGATTGGTGCAGTCTATGGGCCACAAAAACTGAGCGTGTATGTAGAAATTCAAGTAAATTGTGCTTGTTTGTATGTCACGATAGAGGATCAGCAGGATACACATACTGTAAGATTAAGCGTGCACGAAGGTGTCGCAGTGGGTACATGCATGGCGGCCAGAGCTCGCGATGCTTGTTTAGCCATAGCGTTTCTACACATTTTCTGACCATTTGACGTAATTGCAATTTTCAAGATTGTGTACCAATTTTTCCCATACGTTTGCACTATCAATATGATCAAAGCAAGAGATGTTGCACAAAAAATTGTACGCAAATATAAAAATCCCTAGCGCGAGTGCTGCAATGGCGCTATCCAATGTCGATCGTCATATTACGCCAATGTTACTATTATTTGACGAAGTTGTTTAATCGTGACAGACTTTGGATGGCGGCCCTGCTAAAGTATTATTCTTAATGGCAATGGTGTAATGTTATGATCTATTGTGCATATTATAGCAGATACCAAAATTATGGGCAGTTTGTCACCATGGCTTATATCGTAATTGGTTAAAAGTTACCCAAGGGCGGAGTGCTAATGTACCATTCATTCGCATGTATCCGGCATTGACATGTCACATAGCGATTGTTTTATGTTGTGTTTTAAAGATTGGTACTATATACATTATGATTTTGACCATGGTAAAAACCTTGCTGCTATTTGTAGATTACAAGCCATATAGACCAATCTGCATTACTTTGTTCTAATTTTAAAAAAATGATACGTATTTCCTATATACCCCAATGGTATTCTCAAACTAATATCCTATCGTGGAAATAATTAAACGGGAAAAAGTTAATTTTTTCACCTTAATGAAAGTAGGGGTGCCTAGGAAAAGTTAAACTAATTAACATTAACACATTAATAGACTGATTTCCCCCCCCCCCCTTGTGGTAAGTTTCTGGTCCCATTATTGTGCTTTTATGTCATATGCCCTAGATGTCTTAGACGAGTCTTCCTACCAATAATCTTAATCTTACTGGTATGAGTTATCAGGCATAAGCATATGCACTAGATGTCTTAGACAAGTCTTCCTAACCAATAATACCAATCTTACCTGGTATGAGTTTTTATCAGGCATAGCATGGATGTCTAGACGAGTCTTTTTCTAACCATATCCCAATCTTACCTGTATGAGTGTATCTGGCATAGCATATGCCCTGACTTCTTAGACGAGTCTTTCTAACTATAAATCCCATCTTACCTGGTATGAGTTCTTCAGGCAGAGATATGCCCTAGATGTCTTAGACGAGTCTTCCTAACAATAATCCCAATCTTACCTGGTATGAGTTTATCAGGCATAGCATATGGGCCCAGCTTCTTCGACGAGTCTCCTAAACAATAATCCCATCTTACCTGTATGAGTTTAACAGGCATAGCATATGCCCTAGATGTCTTAACAAGTCCTTCCTAACCAATAATCCCACTCTTACCTGGTATGAGTTTATCAGGCATAGCATATGCCCTAGATGTCTATAGACAAGTCTTCCTAACCATAATCCCAATCTTACCTGGTATGATTTATCATGCAATAGCATATGCCCTAGGATGTCTGTAGAACAAGTCTTCCTCTAACCAATAATCCCAATCTTACCTGGTATAGTTATCAGGCATAGCATATGCCCTGATGCTCTAGCACGAGTCTTCCTAACCAATAAATCTCCCATCGTTAACCGGGTATGAGTTCACCAGGCATAGCATAGGCCCTAGATGTCTCAGACGAGCTCTTCCTAACCCAATCTCCCAATCTTACCTGGTATGGGATTTTAATCCGCATAGCAATATGCCCTATATGCTAGACAATCTTCCTAACCAATATCCCAATCTTACCTGGTGTGAGTTGTACAGCAAGCATAAGCCCTGGATGTCTTAGATGAGTCTTCCTAACCAATAATCATCCCAATCTTACCTGGTATGAGTTTAACAGGCATAGCATATGCCCTAGATGTCTTAGACGAGTCTGCCTAACCATATCCCAATCTTAACCTGGTGTGAGTTTATCAGGCATAGCATAGCCTGGATGTCGTTAGACGAGTGTCTTCCTAACCAATAATAATACCAATCTTACCTGGTATGAGTTTATCAGGCATAGCATATGCCCTATAGTCTTAGAAGGATCTTCCTAACCAATCTCCCAATCTACCTGTATGAGTTTATCAGGCATAGCCCTATGCCTGGATGTCTTAGAGAGTCCTCCTCCTCCTCTTGTCCACCAGTGCCTTTCACATGATGGTTTTTTGTTTCTCCTGTAGGCTTTCTAATCGTTTGTAACCTTATCATTGTCAAACCATGGATGACGGCCATTCTAGTAAGAGAGAAATGGCATTTTGTGTTCTGCTCTGACTATTAGCAATGCGTGGATTACTCAAACTTGTGTTAAAAATCCCCATTTTTTGGCCAAAGATGACAAATGTGAAATGATTTGTCAATATTTAAATTACTGACTGGTTCCAAGCCACTATAAGCCGTGTGGTCGCTAGAAGCCCCACCATTCTGTGCGTGACATCAACATGAGATTTGTTGGTCGCAAGGAGTATCGCTCACGCTGACTTGAACCGACACGCTTTCACGCGTGCACTACAGACACATATTTCTTGATGTGGGCGTAAATCTTATGACATCACTGCACAGCGATAGAGACATGGACTATAGGTGAAATTGTTAGTTTTTAAAGGACAATTTTCAGAATGCTTGATTTTTTCCCCTCCCCGGTCATTCCCCAGAAATAAAGTTTTTGCTATCTGATGTACCACAGATCACTCTAATAAATGACAGGCAAATTTGATCCTGTCCTTGCATTTTTTGCTCTTAAATGAAAATGACAAATAACAGCAGCAATTGCCTACTGCTGGCTCAAATTTTTGTATCAATGGTACGACTAGCCATACCCATACTAAACAGATGCCAAAGATTTGCAGCACATATCAGGTATCTTAGCAAGAATTACAAACCTTTTCTGTAAAATGCTGGCAATGGGGCTCAGAAACAAAAAATTGCTTTTTGGGGATGTTTAGGCTCGCACACACCATCTGGCAACAACATTTGGACAAGAACAGGATCAATGACTTACAGAAGAAAGGTATGGATTTTGGGAACCCGTACTTCTTTAGAGGGCACAGTGGTCCAGATGGATATGACCGCGATTTCAGATATGAAGGTTTCGGGCCCCGCTGTGGCCAATGTGTGTTGTGCACTTGGGTTAAGCACTAGGCCTCGCTTGCATTGTCGACACAGAGCGAATTCGGGTCCTGTTAGGATATTCGGGTAGCTGTTACAATTCTAAGTGCTGATAGGCTGTGAGTTTGCAAGCTGCTGACCTAGGTGAGCGGAATTAGTTCAAAAACACATTATGTTTTATTAAATCAATAAATGAGGGCCTGATTTCCTTTCCAAAAGTTGACTGAAACATATGCATTTTCCTTCTGAGTAAAGTTGAAAATGCCCCACAAAATACAAATAACACCCCTAAAAAGAATTGGACCGTCCATCCCAGTGACCCCAGGTCACACCCTGCGGCAATTGCTCCTCCTTAGCTCCGTTTTGGCCCAAGCCCCACACGGACCGCACGACCTATTATGTTGTGGGGCAGGGACGGAGTGGGAAGTCAACATTGGAAAGGAAATCAGGAATCAGTTATATGATTTATAAAACATAATGTGTTTTGACAAATCATTACAATGAGGCTGATTTGCTTTACACCATATGTTGACTGAAACATAGGCATTAACCTACGTTGTTGAATGAATATTTTCAATCAACCCCGACTAGCTCCTATAGTCGGAGGGTGGAACAGAATAGTTTACAGCGCGCTACGGATGCAGCCAAAGGATGGGACGGAGCCACCAAAACATTAAAGCGACACATTGATGCGACACCTCCCAAGGATTGCCATCATTAAAAGTTGAAAAACTAGATGCTCACCTGAACAGGCGGAATACTCCGGTGCGAGAGTGTCATGGCGGGCAACTTGGTATGTGGAAGTTTTGGTTAGAATTAGTGCTGTGTTTCTGCAGAGAGCCCTCGGCACGCTTTCTTGTGGATTTCTACATTTCTGTAGTACCCCGACGCAAACGTTGTGGGAGCCTTCCAGACCAGCTTGGCAATTCTGCCATTGAGTGATCCCGCCGGTGTTAGGCCCATGAGGAAGTTTTATCCGAAAAGGAATGAGCCCGGGACCGTGAGGGACCCGCCACCGCAACGGAATCACTGATACCACCGCGCGGAAGGAAGGAAATCCATCTGGCTAGACGTCGTCTTTGAGCGTGACCCATGGGGGCAGCATGAGTGAGAAACAAAACCGTCGTGGCGCCTCGGAGAGAAGCGTTTGGCGCTTAAGACTCCAAGGCCCCCGAAAAGGGACACCACGGCGATCCTCCCCACCGAACGACTGGTGGAGATCCGGGTTTTGGTAGGATGATGGTCGAGTGTCTAAAGGAAGATGTCTCGTTTTGGGCCAGAAAGTGGGCCGGAGAAAGAAACAACTTAACCCGGTCCGGTGGAGAACTCTGATGCTGAGATTGAGATGTTTAATCTCAGAGCATCGTCTCCAGGGGCGGTGCGACCAGGAAGGCGTGTAAGAGTGGCATGCTTAAGCGAAGCCTCACTATAGGTTCAAACGGAGGCTTATTTAAGTAGTCCAAGACAATATTAAGGTCCCAAGGAGGGACACCTTCCTGGGCGGGGGTTCGAGTGTTGTAATCCCCCTCCAGAAGGAGACGGATTGTCCCGTCATCGTTGATGGTAGACCCGTCCGCAAACCCTCTGTGGATAGCAAGGGATGCGGCCTTATAAATTCTAACTGTACTGCGTCTCAAGGCCGCTATCGAAGCGGTCGGTGAGGAAGTCCGCGATCCCGGCTACAGTAGCTCGAGTCGAGGAATTTCTAGTCGCTCACACCACCGGAAGTAGGGTCCAAGACGCTTAATGTAAGGTGTCCACGGGATCTCCTTCTCCCGGCAGATATGAGCGCGGCCACAGGACATTGCGAAAAGCCACTATCTCGGCATCGTGCCTGATAATGGCCACGCAGTCAACGATAGATGTTATACGATTTTAGACTGGCGCTCCCCCCGTTCGGAAGTGATGATTTTAGATCCGGACGGATTGGTAGACGTAGTGGCGGAAGCAACAAGACGAAGGTGTTTCGCCAGAAGGAGCAATGAGAGCATGAGGGACCCCGCCCGACATTCCTCCCGCCCGATTTTCGGCACTACACGGTGGAGAATCGGAACGGCGAGAATGCGTAGGCCGAGTACCCCGACCAGTCTATCGACAGAGCGTCGACTGCGAACGCTCCAGGTGTGAGACCGGGGGGGAAAGAAGGCATACAGAGGGAGCTGGAGCTGGTGATCAGACGAGAAGAAGAAAACAGATCGATCTGCGGAGTTCGAATCTCTCGAAGATAGATTCCAGAGCTATTGTAGGCTTCAGTACCATTCCGGGCAGTCGTCCTGCGCGAGACAAAGCGTGGCGAGGAAGTTGACGGAGACCGGAATGTGGACCCGCGGACAAAGTGATGGCCCCTGTCCCGACACCACGTTATGATGATACGCATGGCATCGGACCGGGTCGGTACGAGTCCCGCCTGTTGTTGATATAGGCCACCACTGTGGAATTGTCTATCTGGACCAGGACACTGGTGTTAGTCACCATAGTCTCGGAAGTGAGTGAGAGTCTTCGCGGACTGCCCACAACTCGAGACGATTGACATGGGCGCGTGCCTCGGTTGGGACCAAGTCCCCGAGATAATCAGATCTAGGGTAAATCCCCCCAACCCAACTTCAACGCGTCCGTCATGATTACTGTTTCGACTGGACGTGCGGGGAAAGAAAAATCCCCGAGTCAGGTTGGGGCGAGATGACCACCATGTCAGTGTTCCCGGCGATCCGGCGTGATGGGGTCAAGAAGAGAGTCTGGGTGCCGGATCGGCCTGTAATGCCCACGAGGTGCCATAGTTGAAGGCAACCCTCATGTGTAGGGGACAGTACGGGACAAGATCGACAAGACTGGCCAGCAAGCCGAGGCAGGCTTAGCCGTTCGAGCGGGGGCCTGATTGAGTTTGGCCATAGAGGTTGCGGTGAGACATGAAAAACTAAAAAAGATAGGCCGACGGTTCTGCAATGACGGGAAGCAATTGCAGCCGTGCACCAAGATACCTCAGGTCCTGGGGGGGGTCAGGCTCGACTTGTCGAAGTTGGCAATGAAGCCCAGCCTCTGCATGACTGGATTGTTCGACGGACCATATCGGCCGTCGCCGAAGGCGACGCGGACCGTAGATTAGCCAGTCGTCCAGGAACATGAAGAGGTTGACCACCTGCCGCCTGAGGAAGGCGCCCACTTCCAGGGTCACAAACGTAAAGACCCTGGGGCAGAGGTGGAAAGCCCGAACGGGAGACACGTCCACTCGGACTGGCCCTGGATTTGAATCTGAGCCAGCGACGGTCGAATTTGTGAACTGGGACGTGCAAGTAGGCATCCTTCAGATCCAGAGAAGCAGTCCCAGCTCCCCTTCAAGGTGACCAGCGCAGGACCGACGGGAGGGTTTCCATCTGAACCTTTGGGCTTGATGAACTTGTCAGCGGCTTCAGGTTCAGGATGGGACGCCAGTCCCCGGGCTTCTTGGGGTCAAGAGAAGGGTCGACCAGAGAACCCCTGTGAGAAGGGGGGGTCGACCGGGGAGACAGCACCCTTCGCCAGTAGAGCGAGACCTCCGCGAGAAGAACTTTGTCCTTCGGCGGCCCGGATGAAGCGGGGTTAGTCGCGGCCGGGAAGTCGGCGGGGGTACCGCGGTAAATTCGATTTGGTACCCCCATTCCACCACACTCAGCACCCAGGGTGCGGGAGAGATGGCTGGCCATTCCCGCACGAAAAGAGATAAGCGGCCGCCCACCGGAGGTGGGGGGACTCCCTCCCGAAGGAGAGCCCCCGCGGCCGCCGTGCCCTCAGGACTTTGACCCTCTCCCCTTCCCAGCGCCTTGCTTTTGGGAGGGGGGACGAGGGTCTCGGCCTGGCCCCGGCTTCTGAGAAGAAGCGGCGGGCTGAAGCGGGCTTCTTGGGTGGCTGAGGTGGTGCCAAGTTCGCCTCCTGATTGGCGGCATGGCCAGAAGAGGAAGAGCGAGAACGCTTAGACTACTTCTTCTTGGCCGAAGATCTCACGGAGATTTTGCCTGGGACTACTTGAGCGCATGCTCGGACTCGACCGTTCAGCTGTGTGAGGCAAGCAGGAGAGTCCCTGAAATGTCTCCGAAGAGAATCCCGGGGGGTCTTACGGCTGCGTCTCGGGACCTCCGAAGCGAGTTCGAAGCTCAGGGCACGGATCTGGAGAAGGCGTTCCGCGCCGGAGGAGGAAGCTAAGGCTTGTGCCAAAGCCATTGAAACCTCTGTCTGCCTAGGTCACCAGCGAAGCCAGGACTGTACAGGCATCAGAGGTCTCAGGGGGAGCAACGCCACCTAGCCCAACGAGGACCTGAGGTCGGGGGCGAGTACCATGGCGAAAGACCAGAGTCGCGTACCAGTAGACACTGCCATGTCCAGTGCCGCAACTTGATCATCCCAGAAGGGAGAGTAGCCAGTTGGGGATGCCTTACCGCGGTATCTTGGCGCTAAGTCGGGGGTCATGGATGGAGTCCGCACGAAGGTTTCGAAATCCTTATCTGAAGTCCGCAGGGACTTGGTGAATGAAAGGCTTCACAGAAAATCCCGCGGTCTTCTGCGGCCACTTCACGCGACCGCTTACAGACGCAGACCAACATCTGATGGAAGGGTCAACGCTTGTACACATGTGGGTGGAAGTAACAAGGAAGCCGCGATTCAGCTGTCCCACTTCAGCAACCTGCTCCGGCGCGAAGGACAAGCCGAGCTTGTTGGCAGCCCTGCGGAGCACGGCAGGAGTGCCCGCGGGGATGGGGGGGAGAGAGAGTCCACCTCCTCCTGCTCAGGACGAGGGACTGATTGCCGAGACGGATCCGGAGGCTCATCACCGACGGGGGTGAGATGCCTTCGAGCCGGAGTCTCCCTCACTGGCGCTTGCCTCCGAAAACGTCGGAAGTATGCGGACGTAAGAGTCCTGAGATACAGAGGAACGGCACAGCCCCGAGCGAAGAGCAGGATGAGGGGAGGGGTTTCAGGTGAAGACACCTGGGCGGCAACACCAAGCCCTCCCGCGGGGAATGCAGCAAACTGGCGCTGACTGGCCAGCCCTGGGCTGTAAGCCCGGCTGATCCAGCCTGACCCAGAAGGGGGTAACTGGCCGAGAAGCGTGGGGAATAATCCCCAAGTCCCAGGTACGCTAGCCGGTGGGTAGTGGACGGGTACACCGCCGTGCCCAGCCCACGTACCAGGCTGTACCACCGCAGGATTGCCACCCCCCAGGAGGGTGGCAAATGCTGCAGTAGCGGGGCGATAAACATCGCTCGAAAGCGGCGTAGTCGCCCCCGCCAACACCCGCTGCTGGTACCACGGGCCTGAGCAGACGACGGTGGAGGCGCGGTAGTTGCTATAGCACGGTGGGGCCCCGCAAGAGGGAGCCCCGGTTGAAAAACCATACCAGACTGACCACCCAGCAGTCCAGGCCCCCACTGGGGTGGTTGGCCAACGTAAGGGGCGAAGCAGAAATGTTGAAGGTATGAGGAGGAGGTGTAAGAAGACACCGAGGGAGAGCAAGACAACGGTTTGGCCTTGGTGGCTGGCCAGCAGGAGAGCGACGGAATGGGCACCCACAGGGTGCACCGCCACAGGCGGACCTACCATGAGAATGGTACGGGATACCCAGCACCTGTCACCACGGAAAGGTGTACCGCATGAGAGGCCAAAGCTGACGGGGTCAGCTGGGGCGTTAACAAGGGCCACCCTGGCGGAGCACACACACCGGCCGCGGTATGCCCAGGGTAAAAGTGGGGTGGAGAGCAGGACGAGCAAGCGTAGTCATGAGGAGGGCGTGGTGAGATGGATAAACCTGCGTAACAAGTTTGAAGGACTACAGAGAAGTACCAGTGTGGGACAGATAAAGTTTAGTCGCGGTCAGGGCGTCCGAAGACACCGTGACCACAACTACGTTAGGTATCGACAATAGCGGCGATGGATCGGCCCCGTCACCGGGGGCGGTCACCATCACCACTCACTACCACCGGAGTGTTCACCGACGCCGCAACCCATTGGGTATTGGCAGGTGAACCGCGCTAGGCCCCTGCACCGGTAAAGCCAGAGAGCTAAACCAGGCGAGCCAGCGGCGGATCTGCGTGCTTGACGGGTTGAACTCCCGCGGGAGACGCCCGAGAAGAAACACGCTGCGAAAGCAAAATGAAGCTACTCCACATTCGGAGGCTCTAGAGCAAGCCGGAGCTGCACGAGAAGAGAAGATCCCGGAACGGAGCCCGAGTACACCCCATTCCCTAAGCCGGAAAAGGAAGCGAAACCCGTGCTACAATGGTTGCCCAGTGAGCGTCGGATAATCCATGCAGAAAGAAGAGCACCCCGGTCGGTGCGGGAGAATGCCGATGGATAACGCAAAGAGGTTGGGGGATCGAAAGGAATGGATGAAGGTGGGACAGTGCGCATTTCGTAACTGACGACATCCCATGTGGGGTTGGACGCGACAGATGGATACGCGTGTGTCCAGAACAGATAAAAATTAAAGCGTGCCGTGTGGAGGGACTCCCGACACGAAACGAAGGGCTAGGAAACCATCTCGGTGGTGAACTGAGTCACAAACGGTTAAAGAGAAATTTTTGAAGGTCAGTTTCACATAAGGGTATGTGAAATACACACAAGCATATATAAAATAAATGACCACACACATCCTAAAGAACTGTTTTATGTTAAAAGGAGACCACAAGAAACAGAACAGGCTCACAACAAAGCAAGACATCCAAAGCCCGCAAACAAGTGTGGCAATGGCGGCCTGTTGTTTACCTTTTCCCGCCACCAAACAAATCACATGGATCGCATTGGCGGTAAAAAGGATACACACAAGAAGCTCTCCGACGGAGGTATAAATCCAGGTTTTTATTTTGCCGTCCTCCCAGAGTGCGTTTCCTTAGTTTATAATAATCCTTATATATCCAAGGTGTGTGGTAGTAGTATTAGAGTATTCCGCAAGAGAAGACACGTCTATATAAATCTCAAGTTTGGGCTAGTAGTAAATAGAGCCGCGATCGGGACACGTCCTTTTTGCTAGCTGGCCAAAACGGAAACTGAGGAGGAGCATGGCGACAGGGGGTGCTGTGACCCTGGGGTCATGGGAGGGACGGTCCATTTCGTTTTATGGGGTGTTATTGATTTTGGGGCATTCACTTCTCAAGAAGGAACAGGCATATGGTTCAGTCAACATTGGTGTCAAGGAATCAGCTCAGGTGTAATGATTTGAGTGTTACGATTTTCCTGATGGATAGAATAATAATAATAGGCAAAACAACGCGTGTGATCTGAGAAATGACGCTTTATAAAGGCCAGGGTACTATGTATTATGATGAATTGAAACCAAGAAATGCCATTATTTTTTTAAAGATAGAAGAACAAAGGGAGTGGAGGCTGAGTTCTTCCAGACAAAAAATAATATTATTAAGGGTTAACATTTTGACCAGCCAAAGGTCACTGAGGTCACAACATCAACCCAACCCCACCCCTCCTTTCCACCAAGTTACATCTGTGGCCGTACGGAACTTAAAGAATGCATTTATTAAGGGGTTACATTTTGACCACACACACACATACGCCATGAGAATCCCTATGTGCCTCTGGAATTCTGAAGAACGACACAATAAATGCAGATGCTGTTATACCTGATTGTATTACACAAGTTTCTATGGACCCTGGAATGGGCACAAAACGCGCATGGGAATCCACTTTTGACAAAAACAAAATCTGAACAAAAACAGCATGAAAAAATGACCAAAATGGCCCTAAATGGATGCAAGAAATAGAAATAAAAATTTTGTTAAATCTAAACAGCAAAAAAGTACATTTCAGGCAAAAGCCTAAAATTCTCATGCCTGGATGAAAGATGAAATGGAAAGTTGCATATTGGGTCAGTTTCAAGACTGCATGCCTCTGTGTATGTTCTTTGTTTGGCACCTGATGAGTAGTTAGCAGCAATGGATGTACACACTATTATCAGTCATTGTTCAAACTGTAGAGCAGGCAACTACAAGCATCTTCATTGCGCGTTTCTGGGCTTAAGGTTGTAATTGTCTGATTGCAACATATTTTCACTCTGACCAAACAGTGATGCACCTATACAATGAGGGGTGGCAAACATGTAAAAAAATCTATTTCCAGCACACGACAGACCATGCATGGCCCCCGGGATCAAACAAGGAACACACAAACGGACTTTATAGTACCACTTTACTTTTTAAATCCAATACAAGTAAATATTTAATAACATGGATAATCCTCTTTTCAATGAAGTTCTGATTCACAATGGGACTTAACGACCCACCCTAAATGCTTTTTCAAATTATACTATTTTCAGTTCATCAGTCTTCTCTGAAGAAGGTGCGGGTAGTAGTTTGTCAGCAGCCATAGTTTCTCTTTGACTTTGCCAGATAGGTAGATGACTCTTTTTGTCCTCTTCTTTCAATGGTTTCTATGCAATCCTCATACTCGGCCTTGATTGCGGTCAATAGACGGGCGGTTAGGCCTGTCACATGCTATCAACTGAAGGGAGAAAGAAGATTGTAAATGGATTACGATTCTCCCGGCACAAGCAAAACAATCTCAGACAAATGCTAAATGTATTGAATTTAAAGGACATCCATTTGGAGCTATTTGTCTTGTTTAAAGGCACTATCATTGATTTGCTAAATCAGAAAAAATGAAAAAAATCATCAAAAAATCAGATTTTTGCCATGTCTGTAACAACAAGTACAGGTACCCTAACAGACCCTGGCAAATGATAAGCCAGCAAGCAAGCTAATAAGTACAAAATGGATATTTTGTCATTAGTGTTCCGAACAGGACACTTCCTACAAGTGAAAAGGAGAAGTCTATCTTTGAACACTGCCGTTTCTTCATTTTCTGCGATTCTTTAGTTGTAAAAAGTAATTATTGAGGATTATAAGAGAGATATAGATTCACTTTTTAAGCAATTTCTGCAAATTTAAAATATTTGTCTCATCCGTTATAAATCACTGATAGTTTGTCTTTAATTAAAATTGCATTTAATTTCAAATTGGAACTATCATGTGAAGATTTATGCACAATTCTACTCCCAACGGTGTTTTTTTTTTTAAACTTTTTCTATCTGGCATGTGAAATACCATTCGAGCGCGTTCGTGGTGGTCCAGTGGATTAGAGCATTCGGCTCATGATACGAAGGTCGTGGGTCGAAGTCCCACTGTTGCCAAGCGTTGTGTCCTTGGGCAAGAACCCCCTTATCTTGATTGCCTCTCTCCACCCTGGTGTTAAATGGGGAGATGCTAGAGGATTAGTGTCCATCTGAGCACCACCCAACGGTTTGGCAAGGAGTTATGAATTGGGTAGGGTATGTATGGCAGCGGAAATATTCAAAGGTGGGTAGCGGTAATAATTGTGAATGCGCTTTGATACACATGAAAAGCGCTATATAAATGCTTTCAATTATTATTATTATTATTATCATCCTAAAGCAATTAATGGATGACTTTGGAGAGAAGAAAATAAAATCAGGGAAAACAAACCTCTATCTGATTTGCTATTAAACAGAGGTTAATGCATTAAAAATTTTCACGAACTTTGCTATAATAAAATGATGACGAAAAACAACTTTTACCTGTTAGAATCAGAGATCACCGATCTATTAATTATAGAGGTCCTTATTTCAGTTAAAGTGGATCATTAAACCACTTTCATGGAGCTTAGTTCATTAATTAAAAAGAAATCTAATGGTATCAAAATAGCAACATAAAAAATTGAGGGTGTGTGTCATAGCTAAAAGTGCCAATTATTGCTTTAACCCCCTAGGTTACTGGCCCAAATGGCCAATTTATTGGTTGTTCATGGAATCTATAAGATTATAAGCGGCCAATTAGAGGACATGATAGAAAAGCTTCACGGTCATACAGAAGATTATATAGAATAGATATTTGAGGTTCAGGCGAGGTTTATTCATGCTATATTCATATAATGAGCCAATCAGGAGATACAGTAAGAAAAGGGCAGTAGACCTCAGGGGGTAATTCGGATTGACAATTTCATTAGATATTTGTTTGGCACAGGAAAATTAATTGAATATTTATTATAACTTTAGCAATTTATTTATTCAAAGATACATGGACTTATCAATGTAATTACAAAAAAAAAAGTACTGGTTACCCAGGAAGAGAAAAGAAATGTACAAAGAAGAATCAAGTATGTAAAAATGGAGATGAAGACACAATAAGTTTAAAAAAAAAAAAAACCAAAAAACAAAATACAACAAAATACTCTCACCAGCATTAGAGACCCGGAATTTTGTAAACACAATTTTTTTTTTTAAAAAGCATTTTTTAGTAAAACTCACTTGTTAAGGCTCTTTGTAAATAATGATGTTGCTATCCGGGGGGGCCTTGTTCGGACGTTTAGTCTAGCAGTTCAACATCAACGGCTTATTGCAGGTCTCTAATGAAGTGTCTTTCTGTCTCTGAAAGTTCGGTGGAAGGACTTCTTACCACCCGAGCCTGGTCTGGATTTTGCTGGCAGATCCCTAACTTTTATAGATAAATAAAACAGTTCATAAATAACTAGCTAAGTTGTTGTATTAATAGGTACCAGTGAAAGCAGCAGAACAGTGGCAATATAACCAAAATTATCTAGACTAAGATAGGGACACTCATGTTGATTTTGTAAGGGAAGGATGGAATGCTGTTACATCATCAAATCAACATGGGGAAAAATAGCGCGCCGACCATGCCGTCCATTAGGTAAAACTAAAGCAGACGAGGGCGGCTGACGCTGCAGAAAATAGGATGATAATGAGGAGCCCAGCCCAGATTTTGAAACACAGCTGTGTTTAAATGGAGAATGAAAGATGAAAATGAAATGAAAAAAAAAAATAGTTGTTTGCTAATAAATAAAAAACAAAAAATAGACTTAAAAAAAAAAAAAAAAAAAAAAAAATGATTTCTTTCTTTTTTCCTGGTTTTAATTAAAAGCCACTTAGTTGTTCTACAGTGATTGGGGTACCATGTGCAGCTATGACTCTCTCTTTGACATGTATCAATATCACAACCCATCATATAGACCCAAACTGTAATTTATACTTTAAAAAAAAAAAAAATCATAGGGACCAGGTAAGGAACTTAGCGTTGCCCACAGGCCAAACTATCAGAGTAAAATTGTCAAAAAAAAAAATCATCTTTGAAGGGTTTCAAATATCACTCTTTTCAGAGTGGAACCTGTTACTCACTCAAAAAAAGAGTGATGAAATTCACTTTTGCATTTAGAGAGTATATCTCAACACAGAAACATCGTGTACGTACAAACATAATAAATATCAGTAGACGTATGTTTTAATGGAGAATGGAAGAGTTTTAAGATGGAGAGTGGCATATTTTCAAGATTTGAAGGTAACCTCTTTTCAGCTTTGCTATATGTAATCGACAATCTCATGGCAGTCACATAATATACCTAGATTTCTCTAAGGCCTGGCGAAGTCTTTGATTCAAACATTATTTCACAAACTGCAGTCATTAGGATCACTCTGAACTTCTTAACTTGAGTTCGAGCTTATTTAAACTAGGTAGGAAAAAGGGTTGTAATCGATGGGGATAATTCTGTTGGTTCTGTGTTGTCAGGCTGCTGCCTCAAGGTCAATTTTGGGGCCAATGCTTTTTTTTTCTTCTGTACATCAACGCCATGCCAAGCGTTGCCCAGAATTCTACTTTAGCTCTTTTGCAAGATGATTCCAAGTGCTATAAGAATATTACGGATGTGTCTGATTGTGATCTAATGCAAAGTAGATATTGATGCTCTCTATAACTGGAGCAAAATGGGGGACCTTCGTTCCACCCTTTACTAAAGTCAAATTATATCCTTTACCAGATGCAGAAATATGACTGAGTTCTGATTATAAAATAAATGGGACTATTTTATTTAGACCATTTAGTACAATAAAGACCTAATCCTCAACTCTTGTTGGAATGATCACCTAAATAGATGGTTTTAATGCTCTAAAATGGTTCTAGGGGGGACATTATATACTGCACTTGTACATAGCCATGTGGAATATGGTGTTGCCTATGGAGTGGACCTCCACATGTAACATCAGGATTGTTGAAGGGGAAACAGAGACGGGCCACAACATTTATTCTCGGCTACCAGAAAGTGATAACAAAAAACCAAGGCTATCTGATCTTTTTCTTCCCTAGACGAGAAATTAATGACCTCAATGTATTTTTTACAAAGTTGTTGTTTAGGTGTTAATCTAGGTATGTATGACATAAGTGTAGGTGAGGTTGTGGTTTTTAACTCAGGGAAACAGAACTGTCCCACCACTAGATAATCTTTCGACCCCGGTGCAATTGACCAGGTCATTCGCAAAAACGAGCCTCACAAGTCAATATTTCTTTCAAACGCATTGTTCCTTTGGAACCAACTTCCAATAGTATCAGATTGTCCAACTCTGTCGTCTCATTCAAACTACAAGTTCTGAATTTTACAAGTCAAAGTTTGACGAATAATTTGATTCCCCCGGATTGTTACTTGGACCTAATTTTGTCGTTGTCCCCGGATGCCGACAGTTAATGTTCCTGCTAATTTGTTTGCGATAGTATGCCCTCTCCCTCCCTTTGTGGCTGCTGGTGGGTAGGTAGGAGACCCACCTGGTGCTAGGCAACCTGTTTGCTCCAGCTATTCACTGGACTTTTATCCTTGTTTGTATTTGTGCAAGATTTTATGTTATATGCGCGTAATATAAGGCAATTTCAACTCATTTGTATGCCAGTTAGGAGAAAAAAAGGGAATAAATAAAATAACTAATGAATTGGTTATGTCTTTTGTTTCTTCTATAAATACTATAAACCCGACACCATAATTGATTTCCTAGAGTGGTTGGGTTGACATGGTCAAGGTATTAAAAAACATTTTTTTTCCAAATTGAAGGTCATAATATCAGCGGAGTATTAGTACAAAGCAAGCACAAAAATACAAACTAAATTAAAGGTGATTTCGTGATTCCAGCACCGTCTGGTGTATCATGGTTCGTAGATACATTTGAGAAAAGCTTATAACAAAATTGAGTTGATCCCGATCTTGCAGTTTTGTGCGTTTGTGTTATGAGCAAATGCTTGGTTTACCACGATCCCATAGGCAACTGTGCTGCAATTTGTCCGTTAAGGACAGAAAATACAAAATGCGAATTTCTTTCATACAGATACGGACCGACCGAATTTGCACATTTGGTACATGGCGTACTAAGGCCACGGTTGTGATGATAATTAATTCACCTTTTTTTAATAGGCAAGTCAGGGGGGGGTGGTGGCGATCGGAGGATTTGTGGTGATAACAAAATGACCCTTTAAATGTAATATTCATCTAGACTACGTTTACGCTAAATTCGCAAATCGTGTGGCAGTGTGGAACAATGGGTATGCACGTGCAACGCGGGTTACGGTAAATGATGAGTGCATTTACGAACTCGTAACTGAGATTCAAGCGCGTACACTCTGTCCTACGATAAACACTCTACAGTACGCGCTGCCACGGGCAGGACATAATACGCTGGCCACGATTCTTTTGTGGAAACTGTAGGACGGAGTCTGTAGTTGTAAATAATGATGAATGAAAAATAACCTTGAGCTGAGCGCTCCTTCTTCTGGGCAGATGAGTTAAAAACTATATTTATCTAGTCGGGGTTGTGGTTCATTAGCTTGCCATATAAAACCAGTGAGTGCGGGGATGAAATAGGGACAATGGGCATTACAGATTTATGAGCATTGTGGGCGGTTTTGCCAACCTTTTTAGGGACTCTGACTGTGACAAATCAGAGTATGGTAGATTTGGCTTATTCAGTAGTTTTGCCACCACATCCTGTCAACATGCAATTTTTCATTAAGGTCCATCGGCCCGATCGCTAATAGCCTCGTCCAGAAAGCCCCAGATTTTACCGAAGTGGTCAACAGTTTGCTATCAGAAGAAGGCTACGATTTTTCTCATTACCCATGTGAAATCTTGGAGCCAAAGGATTTTGTTTGGATGTATGAGCAAAAATGGGCCCTATTTGGTTGCCAATATTACTTTTATTACAGAGTAGTCTATGGGCTTAAAAATCATTGTTTCTAGCTCTCGCATCAAACAAAACGGATTGGAAATTCAACCAAACTGTACAGATAGGGGTTTGGAGGGAGGGCCAATCTATCAAGATGAAAAACTTTCATCTAGGTTAGCTCGTTCCGTAGATTGCACGTCGTCCGTACCTACCTCTACAAAAGCCGCACGGGAGAGTGTATGAAAAAAGCCGGGGTGGGGTGCGCAGCGGATCCGATGCAGAATCAGCAAATTCAGAATCAGTACACAAACAGCACTTATTTGAAAATATTTACCTTGATGTAGTCCTAAAGTATATTTACGCATGTTGTTTTCCTTGACGAACAGTTGCCATTCATGGTTTAAAAAATTGATGATTTTGAATGAACGGTGATTTCTTAACCGGTAAAAATCCCAATGACAAATCGCAGTCGCCCCACACTTCAGTGAGCGCCCCCTGGATTGTTCCCGTTTTTACTATAGGCCGAGGGACACTTATTTTCGCTGATTACCACTAATTACGAACATTACACCAGGAAATGAAGTGGGAGACGACGTGGTTTAGCTATTATTTCAGTTTTTCGGTTTTTGCTTTTAGGGTTCAACCATTTCACGTATTTAAGCTGAGCGTGCAACGTTTGTATTTTTTCAATAATCGAGGCTAGTAGGGATGCTAAGAAATCAGAGTTTCATATATGCACGGAATTCGTGTGTACATGATAAATGACTGTAAGTATACCAAAATTCTGACTTGTGGCACAGTGGACCCCGGTATTTGAATGAACTGCCGCTCTCTGGCTTAGGAAGAGAAGATAGTAATACTGGGGCTATCGTAGCGGAAACAGCTAGAGCAACCTCGGGCTAGATCCTCTCTGCAGTCAGTGCAGCGCTGGTCAGTGTCACTGATTCTGAGATTCTGTTGGACACTGCCAGTCAGTGTGGGCTGCACGTACTGTAGTGAGGCCTGTGCATTTGTGTGCACGGGTTGTCCGCTGCACTCAATTTTCATTTTAACT
This sequence comes from Ophioderma brevispina, assembly GCA_023653785.1. Taxonomy (NCBI): domain Eukaryota; kingdom Metazoa; phylum Echinodermata; class Ophiuroidea; order Amphilepidida; family Ophiodermatidae; genus Ophioderma; species Ophioderma brevispina. The sequence goes on from JAMKCH010006015.1 coordinate 54,894, forward strand.
GGGAAAGAAAAAACCTAGAGTTGTGCAGTTGTAAGTACTCTTTATTGCTAAATCACACTGAATGCTACTTGTCTCAGTGTCTGTCCGAAGTCCTGTGCCTGTCAGTGTGGTTTCGTCTGCACTGCATGGTCTCGGGAAGTTTTCCGTCATTGGAACAAGTCGACCATTTGCACTCGTTGTCTAAATCAGCGCATGCGTAGCTTCCAGAAAAATAGACGTATCGATGACATCCACGGTAAAACGAGCACAAGCATGACACACATTTTGCCGATCTGATGGAAGTGCAGACGATTTTCTTGTGTGCAGTAGATAGTGTACACAATGAATTACCTCTTAAAACTAATGTTCGTGTTTGTCATCTTGCAGATGTGCGTAGCGTATAGTCATGCCAAAAGGTAAAGCTGTGTCTATGAAATTACTTGTCTCCTAACCGATAGAAGGAAAATATGAGGACATTATTAGCACAGGTCTGTTGTTTTGTTTTTGACTTGAGACTGCAATTTGACAGCTGTGACTGTGAGATGAACCACGACTATAAGATAGACAAGCGGATTCTCCACAAACGGCGCGCGTAACTAAAATAGACCTCAGTGCCAAAAGTATTAAATGGGAATGTCTTGTTAGGCCACCCGTGACGGTTTTGACCCCATAAGTACTGAAAAAAGAAACTGCGTATGAATGTCGCCAGGCGGTGCAGGTATCTACCTTACTCTTAGTCTTAATGATGGCGACTACATACTTTGTTCGGTCTCCGGTTTGGGTGGTGACGTTCATACGAGGAATTTGCATTCGCTTAGCTTTGGATGCGCCGACCCCCTCCTTTGTTTCGCGTGCGTAAATGCTGCAATCCAAGGTCCGACGCGTGCGTTCTAGGGTGGAAAACCGAACCACGCGGCAGTGACGTCACACCAAAATTGAGATTCGAAAGAGGTATAGCATAACCCTGATTACTCAGGTGGTGCAGGAAGCCCATTTCCGGGGCCTATTCCGGCAAATATGACGACAAGTCGCATTCACATACCTTACCAATAAGGAATAAACCGCATTCATAGAGTATTGGGCTTTATTCTGTAATGAATCGACGGGGTTTTTTTTGGTCGGTTTTTGGTTAAAAGTTAATGGCTAAACTTGTTATACCAACAGCAGCGCAGAAGTCAGCCCCATAATCCTTTGCGCGCAAAACCCTATATCTCCTGGGAAGGTCCGTGGTGACCCCATTTCACAAACAAAACGCTCCGTTGCTTCCTGGTTAATTTATGCGCTTGCGTTTAGTACTGATGCTTTGAGTGAATTCTATTTTAGCTGCCCGGTATATCGGTCGGCGAATCACCGGCAAACAGCGCCGTAATCTGACGTACAAAATTTACCTTTTCGCGGAAATATATCTTACAGAAATTAGACCAAAATGTAAAAGAAACAAAAAACATTGAGGGAATCGCCTGGACGAAATTAACGGGTTAAAGGGGGGTTGGAATTTTTGATCCTAACATTGCACCTCAGTTGCCGTTGCCAGGCGATTCACCGCCATCTTAAACTAGACGCTTTGATGAAAAAAAAAATAAAATACATGCCGGAGGTTGCAGGCCAAGAAATAAGTAATTAAAAATCAAGTTCAGCCTAAGTATTGCCTCAATTAGAATTAGAAAATCCACGTGCCTACGTATTTGGGTAGTATGCCGTACGGTATAATTACTAGCAAAACCTTATCTATTCGTCAAACCCAGTGGCCAAAGCTAAGGTTTCCAACAGACTTACATGGCGTAAGATATTATACTAGAGAAAAAGTGATGAGAACTTGTTACGTAAATTGCTTGAGTTGCATCCGAATCATCCGAATACGCACACACATGTGTGAAGGCGAAAGCATATTGTAACAAGGGTCAAATTATGTCTACTGAAAATTCTATATAAAAGACAATTACAATTTACAAAAACACCCTTTAAGTTAGAGATGGGCTAGTTCTAACATACCAAAAATGAACAAATTATAAAACATTAATTTTTAAGTTTTAAATTTCGTTGCATGTTGAAAAATGGCATATAAACTTCTGGAAACCATATGTCCTTCAGAGTTATTTGATCTAGGGCGCGCTGTTAGTTTGGTGTTGGCGAAAGGAGGTCACGGATCAGAAACGAAACCCTCTGCCAGAAGGCGAAGTTCATTATTTACCCATAATCTCACGGTCTATGAGGTTTGAACGCGAATACAACACGTCACTGAACGTCACATGTATGAACAAGTGCTTTAGTCGGAACGTAAGACCACCTGGTTTCGCCGCCATTTTTTGTTTTTTTAACCATTGGAGGAAAATGACAAGGGCGAATTAAAAATTCGCCGATTCTTCTTTGGCAGTAAAGGATTGCATTCATAAAGGATGTGACACTGCGGTTATGGAGCGGTAATCAACTAACCATGAGGTAAGTTAGGAATACTATTCGTATGTAGCGTGTTGTCCCCAGTAAATTCAGGCCACTGTGGCCTTGTTCCAAACTGTTCTTGCAGTGGTGAAGCCGCAAGCTGGCAACAATCCAAGGGGCCACCCCACCCAGGGTATGTGGTCATGATTCCGAATGTAGGTTATGAGCACTCGAGGTGGGGATTATTTAGGGAATGTCACATCCAAATATATTACGCATTTCAAAGTAAGTCCACAAGGTCTACCATGAAACACTTATAACAATATTAGGGAACCTATGAGTACATTTTTATTTTCTTTTAAATCCAATATATGAAAATAGATTATAATTATTTCAAACAGTATTTTCAAACATTGCTACTGCGCAATTATGGGTCACTTGGCGTTTACGACGGGGAAAATACAATTCCTGAAATTTTCCCTCGGAAAACAACAGTGAATAATGCATCCGACCTCTAAAACAAAAACACCGAACCTAAAAGCAATGACTGGTCACGTATTACATGTGCTGGTAGTTTAAACCGATCTAATGAGTGTCATTTCTACCTAATTCGAAAATTTAATTACAAGAAATCCCCGTATCAGGTTTTTTAAGAATGTCAAAATTCATACTTCTATGGGGAAAGCATAGATTTTTCACCAAAAAATTCCAACGTAGTGGCCGTTTTCGTTTGGGGTTGTTTTGCGAGGATCAGTAAGAAAGTATCATGATGAAAATTTATTAATCGCACTGCGCATACGGTACAACATTGACCTGTGGATTCATTCAGAAAAAAACTTCTGTGCAGCATGAGGAGAGTCATCAAGCACACTTCTGGTTCACGAAACGGTCACCCGCGGTCAGTGACGTCATTAATTCGTGGCGCAACTTCATTAATTAAGCCCTAATCGCCTAAATTTTTTCTAAATCGGAAGTGTTGTGGCTTTTCTTACGCTTCGGTCACCGGTGGAGGTAACTTACAGTCAAGTGTAAACACAGCAACTAGCCTAGGCTTACGCTACAGAGTAACAGTGTCATGAAAAATACCGAAGTCAATGTTAAGTACTGCACCGGAATTTGAAATTATCGAGCCCCTTTTTATTCAAGTCCAAAAGAAACAAACATAAAAGTCCGATATGCCCGAGACGCGATGGGTACAAATCATACATCCCTGCTAGACTCAGTCACTTTCCCCGTTACCGTCCAATCTCATGCAGTTTTTTTTTATCGAGTTCTTACCAAATGTTGCCAACAAATATTTTGCAAATAAGTAAAATGCTGGATATATCACTGAACTTTGTAATTGCTAGAAATTTATCTTGCGTAGAAGTAGGGAATCGTGTGGCGAAACTATTACGAAAGTACGATTCAAATTGTCAACACAAAGCTGATACCACCGGATTGTGACGTAGTCATGTATGTCTCGTATTAACGCGCCGCTGTTCTAACTCATGCCGTTAAGCGGACATTTCACCCAATTCCTATTCGCTGTCAATCATACGTTATAATTGTGTCACCTAACGTTGGTTTTTGGCTGGTTTCAAGAATTCTCAAGATGAGGTAATAACTATGGAAAATACTCTTTAAAAAATTTGGCGCATAGCATCAGAACCAGTTCTTGACGTTCATCAACTAATCCGGTTAAAATGACGGCTGCTAGACTTAAGCTCAGCTCTCGATAATCTACAAGGAACGTTTGTTATGTGTGGAAGTATGATTACGGTTTATTCTATAGAGGTTCCCCGGCGGCACGGAAAAAACGAACTTTTAGGCGAAAAGGTACTTGGAAGGTCTTCTGAGCCGCTGTTGGTTCTACCATAGGTCTCTCTCTTTTTCTTATTTGATTTTTTTTCAATTTCCTATTTTATAGGGTCGTTTTTTTAATACGAATGCTACGGATCAAAGCGCATACCCACTAAATTGCACTTTATTCGGTCCACTAGTTTCCTAAAACTTTTAAAATTGCCACTCCAAGTAGTATTGGGCTTTATTCTGTAATAAACTGACGGGGGGTTAAAAGTTAATGGATTTAAAATTATTTTTTTGGTGTTTATGCCATAGGTCTCTCTTTTTCTTATTGATTTTTTTTGTCAATTTCCTATTTTAGGGTCGTTTTTACGGAATCAAGCGCATACTCCACTAACTTGCCACTGTTACTTCCTTCAAATACTAAAACAACTAGTTCCTAAAATTTACAAATCCACTCCCGATCTTACCAGCCACCCGGTCCGACTTATTTATTTCTTTCTTCACGGCCCGTGACGGTGGTTGAATATTTTTCTGTCTAGATTTTATGAATACCACCCATTACTCCTTCCTCCTTTCTTAACCTTCTTAACCCCCCAAAACTAACCTAAACCCCTCTTTTTGTGGTATAAAATTACCCTAAAAGAAAACCCCTTTTCTCGGCCTCCCGGACGGGTGTTAATTATTAAATTTGGTCACCTCTTGAGAAGCATTTATTATAGATATTAGACTATATTTTCAAAGTATTCAAAGTCTGTTTGATTTTCCATATGATAAAAAGAACAAAAAATATTTTTAATCAATAAAAAAAGTAAAGAAATTTTAATTTTTCTTTTTTTATTAAAGGTTACAGATTTTTAAATATATTTTCTTTATCAATGCTTTTCCTGAAATTTTACCCTATGGAAAATGCTGTACAATCGTGCACCGAACTGAATAACACAATCAAAATGGCTGAGTGATCCTGTTTTGAGTTTTTGTCATAAAACTTGGGTAGAAAATATGACAAAAATATAGACAATGTACCATGTGTGAAGATTTAAAAAAGGACTCCAAGAAAGTTCCTAAATACGCAATAAAATGAGCAAAAATGTGGGCCAAATGGAGGAAAATGTGAAAAATCTCTGAGCACATATACAAATTGGACCTCGAATTTTAATTTCGTCATGAAGGATTCATATACGATATAGTCGTCATGAATGATATATCCAAATTTTGGGCCAATCGGATGGTCGAAATAACCCCCGCATTTTACCTGACGTCATGGGACCCACAAAACAGCTAACTCTTTTATGGTGCCATGGTGTGACTCATGTTTGCGTGGATTTCTGCAGTTTTAACACAGCTGTTTGGTGAGCTGAATGGTTTCCCATCATTACCAAATGAAGCAGGTTTACTACTAATCCCTTTTGCTTTTAATTAAACCTGAAATCATATGAAAATAAATGCTGTTATTTATGTTTTCTCATTTGTTTTAACTAACACTTTTCAAAACATTGGATTGCATGGTTTTCAGGGAAAAAAGGACTGTTGTGGACCATTCCCTATGACTATAATACTCCTTTATAAATCCCCCAGTTCCATAGACAATTCAGAGAAGTTTTTATGAATGAATCCACAAGGTTCATGTGTTAACCCATGCGCAGTTCGATTATTAAAATTTTCCCCTTCATGATAGTTGTTCCTGATCATACGCAAATACAAAAAAATTACAAGAAATAAAAATGTAACTACATATTTTTCCCAAAAAAATAAAAAGAATTATTTTTTTATGATGTTTCATGGAGTCCTTGTGTGGAATTACTTTATACTACTTTGAATGCGTAATATATTTAGCATGTGACATGCCCTAACTAATCCCTATCGTTCGAGTCTCCAAAACCGACATTCGGAGATCGTGACTCGCATCCCCTGGGCTGCCCCTGGGATTGTTGACAGCTTGCGGCGCCAGTACTGAAAAACATTTGGAACAAGGCCAGTGGCTGAATTGGGGACAACACCGCTATACCCGAATATACTTACCTACCTCATCGTTAAGGTTGATAACATCTACATAACCCATGCCACTTTCTTTAAATGCTAATCCCTTAGCTGCCACACGAAGAAAATCGGCGAATTTTTAATTCGCCCCTTGTCCCATTTACTCCAATGGTTAAAAAACAATGGCGCTCAAACCAGGTGTGGTCTGACTGTCACGACTAAAGCATGTTGACGTTCAATGACGTGTTTGTATTCTCATTCAAACCGGCAATAGACCGTGATATGGTAAATTAATGAACTTCGCCTCTGGCAGAGGGACTCGGTTTCTGATCCGTGAACCTCCTTCGGCCAACCCAAAAAACAGCGCGCCCTGATCAAATGACTTGAAGGGGACATATGGTTTCCAGAAGTTTATGCCATTTTTCAACATGCATCTAATTGAAAACGAAAAGTTAATGGGACAAAATGAAGTTAGAAGTCTACTATCACCCTTGCATTCAGTTTTGAAATTGTGAGTGTCTTGTAGATAGAATGTTCAGTAGAATTAATTTGACCCATGTTACAACATTTGCTAATTCGCATTCACACATGTGTGCGTATTCGGGAGCAACCTCAAGCTAATTAAGTAACAGATTCTCATCACTTTTTTCTATAGTATAATTATAGTTAAGCCATGTAAGTATGTTGGAACCAGCTAGCTTGGCCAGCTGGGTTGGCCGAACGAAATTATAATAGGATAAGGGTTTCATAGTTATTATACTGTACGCATACTACCAAAAAACGTAGGCCCACATGGAATTCTAAATTGAGGGCAATTACTTAGGCTATCTTGATTTTTTAATACGTATTCTTGGCCTGCACCCCGCATATATTTTATTTTTTCAAAGCTGCTATTTGAAGATGGCTGTGAATCGCCTGGCAGCGGCAAATAGTGCAAGGTTAGCGATCAAAAATTCCACCCTTCGTTAATTTCGACATGCAGCCCTCAATGGTTTTGTTCCATTGACATTCGTCTACATTTCTGTAAGAGATATTCACGTGAAAAAGGTATTTTGATATTCAGATATTCGCGTGTTTGCCGGTGAAATCGCCGACGCTACCGGGCTCTAAAAATAGAATTCACTAAAAGCATCAGTACGCATGCGCATAAATTAACCAGGAAACAACGGAGCGGTTTTGTTTGTGAGCATATGCATTATCAGAGTTATTACCGTGCGCCGAGCTGAGTGCGTAAACACGGAAGTGAATGCCTGATTGGCTTGTTTGAGTAGGTTGGCCTCACCATGGTTAATCGCGCATGAGGAG
>JAMKCH010006016.1:0-52013 GCA_023653785.1 Ophioderma brevispina
AGCGTTGATTTTTCCAAGTAACATTTCTTGATGTTTACTTCTTCCAGCACACTGTTATTGATCTTTTTATCTTCCATGAGATCCCAAGCATTCTGCGATAACACCACATTTCAAATGCCTTGTTTCCATACAATCGGCCGTTGTCAAGTCCAGGATTCACAGGCATAAGTTAGCGATGGGGAAAAATCAGGGCTTGAACCAAACGGATCTTAGTTTTTGGTGATGCCTCGTATCTTTCCAGTGTTGAAAGTTGGCCATTGGTGATCTTGCCATAGCCAAGTGCCTCCTGATCTCTGTGCTACATCCACCTTCGTTTGTGATAAAAGGCTCCACGAAAGTTGAATTCTGAAATTTTCACATGACCATCAACAAGGAGGTAGAAGGTGTTGTCATCACCAAATCATTGACTTGGTTTTGGCCACATTCAGATTCAAACCCATGGCTTCACTATATTGCTTAACTCTCTTCAATCTGTAGACATTTCGTCTAAATTGTTAGCTAGCAGTGTTGTATCATCGGTTAACGGCAGGTTGTTAATCTTGCCTGCCACCAACTGAGATGCCACCATCCCATCGATCCAATGCGTATCATATATATCGGGCATATAGGTTGAAAACAGGGGTTGTTGATCAGAATTACACCATGGACGTTAACCTTGCACCCAGGTGACTGAACCAATCGCTATCACCATACTCTGGCGAACACATGCAAGCTGGCCATCATACAGAAGCAGTTAATTAGATAAAGCGCCTTGCTCAAGTGCACAGCACGTTGGCAGCAGGGGGCTCGAACTCACAACCTTTGGTTTGTTTAATCCACTGGACCACATGTGGAATGCTGAATGCTTTCTCGTCCCGCATTGTAGACTTGACACAAACACATCAATTCATTTGCATTTCCGGGCCCTTAACGTTCAATGCGCTAATTTCTTATAGCATCCCCGTTATTTTCTTTATTTTATGACGGCGATGGTTATAATTTTCCTCATTTTGTGATTAAATATCATTTTATTTTATCTATTTTACTTGAGAAACGATTTCTCGCGGGAAAGTACTTTGTTTATTATGGAAGAGAAAAAGAGTCCTAAGCTACATGAAATCATCCCAAGGTGTTTACAAGATAGAGATGAGGTAAGTACTATAAATAGCCTAGGGTTTTCCATCTGCTGTGTGTTGCCAAACAACCGAGATGCAAAATTACGATAGTAATGCATATGGGTCAGTGTCCTGTTTGTGATTATAAGGACATCATGCTAAGGCTGTGACCTAACGGGTAATGACTTCCCGGGTACTCGTTATTATTTTCGGGCGAGTACCCGGGTACTCTCTTAAAAATGAAGAGTGAAAAATCACTCTAATTTTGAAGTTATTTTTAATTAACTCTAATAGAGTGGCTTTTAGCTCTCAAGAGCGAGAAAATGCAACCCGACACCTCAACTCGCGGTAAACAGAGCTCACTCTCTTACCGAGTGGGCCAAAAGACACTCTTCTAGAGTGAAGCCCACTCTGAACTCTTATCGACCGGATTTTAGCTCTAAAAGAGTGAGAAATGCTCACTCTTTTCGGAGTGAACTAATAGCCATCAGAAAACGCCGCAAATCGCGTGATTATTTTCGACAACATGGCGGACGGTTAAGTGAGAACCTCAGCCAAACGGTTTTGAACGAAGTGTAAATAGGAAGAAATCATAGATATCTCAAGGGTGAGTATATTGTATGGTCGGTCACAGTTCATAGCATTTTACAGACAATGTGGAGGAAGCAGTTAAATGTATTGTAATGTATTATCACTCGCACATACGGTAGTCTGCGCCAGGATCCCGGCCAGGCTAGGCTTACACATTGTACGAAACGCAAATCATGCATGTCACGGGCAGCCTACCGTGATCATACACGTCATGCGTGCCAAATCGTGCATGTCTCACTGAATCATGCCATGATGCGCCACAATATCCATTCATGTCACGATGCTATGAATTATGACCTACACATTCAATATACTCACCAACGAACAAAATTCACAAAAGAATCACAACTCTAAAAGCGTGGATAGTTCACTCTAAAAGGAGGTTATCAGTTAACTCTGTCCTTAGAGTATTTTGTTCCACTCATGTATTTTGAGGGATCTCACCTAAAGATTGCGTCACTCAGCTGGCTTTTTTGGGTGAGAGTTCCACTCTTTAGAGTGGTTTTTCACTCTTTAGTTTTAAGAGAGGTACACGAAACTCCTGAGTGCCAAAATTCGGCTAAGTTTAGAAGAAAAAAAATCTCCCTGACAATACATACCTTCAAATATTTCCATGTTTTGAAGTTAACAGCGATGCAAAACTCACCTGTTCTATGTAATTCATAATGAAGAACTCTTATTTACTACAAAATCGTGTACTTTTATTTTAAACTTTATTTCTCCTAAACAGCATTCACACACGTACAAACCGATCGGGGAACACGCCGGTAAGCTGAACAATCGGCTGAGATGACGTAAACAAAGCCCGTAGTACAGCTATACCACTTAACGAGCCGACCTAAACAATCACGCGGTGAATGGGAATTTCCATCAGGGAGTGTGGAGGGCAGCAAAGAAATAGCAATTGCTGTAGCCGAGGTAAGTGTGTATTGCGATTTGCGGTTAATACAGCGGCAACAACTTCCATCATTCAAGCGATAAATATCAATGTTTGCAATAAAATCTGGATAGATATATGGATATATGTTTTTCATTCGGATGTATATTGTTCGTGTGAGACTCGTGAGTAAGTAAAAGAAATGTAAAATTTTAAACTTATATTTTTTTTAAGTGACCTTCGGGAAACCGTCGATATACATTCGTCCCGGGTGTAAGACGTAACGGGCGGGTACCCGGGTACCCGGGAATATGTAACAGCCCTAAGTATAGGCTATGTTTATGCATGATGATGTTGTAATAGTTTTACTAGAAATAAAGGAAAAGTCTCTACATAAAGACAAAAAGAAACGATTCTTTTCTGTGAGGTGTAAAAGGACCAGTAGTTAATTGCCATGCCGTAGAATTAATCTTCCAGATATTGGTAGATTGGTGCAGTTCCAGTGTTAATTTTGGATACCACAGGAGCTTTAAAAGATGTGACAGTCTATGTCATTTTTTCAAGCCATGAGCTTCAGTTTTGGAAACCAAACGCGTTTCCGTGTTGGTCCTAGAAGTGGACATTTGCGACGACAAGACTTTTGGTGGTTATAACCTGGATTATTCTACTGCGGAATATAGTGTCGTCGGAGGGGCAACCCCGTCATCTTCAATGATGGGACAAAGGTATCTTCAGAACCGTTTCACAAAAGGGAACTTCTAAGTTAAGAAGATTCCCATGGATTTATAGTATGGAATATTATGATGCATGCTCGCTGTTCCATTTGGAGTCCATCACTGTGAGGACATATCCTCGTTGAACTGCAACGATTCTTTTAATTCTGGATATAAGTCGTCACATCTAAGTGACTTTTAAGGACGACTAAATCTTAAAACATTGAGGGATCATTATTGAATGTAATTGTGTTTGGGACATTCCAAATTGCTTGAACCAATCAATTTGATTCAGAGTTATTATTATAAAAGTTCAATCATTTGAGAAACAAGGTCATTTGTTTGTGTTTAAATGGTATTTTTAACCATGGCGTCCACAAGACGAGTAACACTACACTAATTTTATAAAACGGACTGATTGAATGTTATTTTGGGCAATTTCTGGCAGAACGATTTTTCATTATAGGGTTTTAATGAATTTATATACGGTGCTGATCACGGAAAAATACATTTGTAATATAAAAGCAACCCTTTCTTATAGACTATTCAATATGACGTCAGCAACCAGACATGTTGTTGGAAAAGATGCATACATTCCGGACTAAAAATACAGTAAGCTGTCATCGATCCATGTTTAGCGATTTGCACAGGGATATGGACAGGTGAAGTATGTAGAGACTGGAATGAGTTGTCTTGTCCACCAACATGGATGGATAGTTTTGGAATACGGTCTATACCATATTTCAAGGTACTTCAATATACCACACTGAACAAGGGCGGTTCTCAAACAAAAATATTCTTGACCGCCGCGGCCCGGCGCGGTAGTTAAAATAGTTCTGAAATGAGGGAAAGTAAACATAAGTTCACAGAGGAGAATTTTGGTTGGAAAGTGGTTCTCGAAACCACGGGGGTGCCACCACCATAGCAGTTCAAATATCTGGATGATCCCAGACGACTTGAAAATGACCTTGAAAAATTCTGGGATCAAAGGTGATTTACACCCACGAGTTTCATGAAAACCATATAACAACCGTTTGAAGGTAGCTTGACTTGGACGACCAACCAAATTCGCCGTGAATGAAAGAACTTACCAATTTCGATTCTGGAATTTGACCACACCCATGAAAAATAATCAAGCAACTTTGCAAGTGATGAGTTCACCGTGGATGACCCAGATCGACCTTGAAATGACCAGGACATGGCAATTTTAGGCATCAAATGTGACTACACCTCCATGTGTAGACCATCATCCATTTGTAGTGATTGGACATGAATGAACTCAATGACCTTTCATAGACTTAAAAAATTTCCAGCACCAAATGTGAACCACACCCACCAAGTTTCCTCATAAACCCCCAAGGTTTAGTGAATTTGACCTTGAGTGACTCGGGCCTGGATGGCCTTCAAAATTTCAGCATGAATGTTCAACCACACACACGGTCCTGATTGGCCTTAACAAATTTCAGCACTGAATGTTCACCACACCACCAAAGTTTCATGGACCATGCAAACAATAAGACACGACCTTCAAACATTTCGGCACTGAATGTTGACCCATCATCCAACAAGGTTTCATCGTCAACCCACAAATGACGAGGGTATATAGCAATTTTGAAAACCCCTTTAGCTGCATTTGACCTTTGACCAAGCCACATGACCCACCTCAGAACTCATGGTGCGAATATAGACGCCCATTCCTGCTTAGATAAAAATATAGTGTGGTGACACCGGTTATAGCAATTAACTTTTTATCACATTTGACCGTTCGACCCCATAATACATTAGAGCAGGAGCAGAATATCATAGGGGCCTTCTTTAAGGAATTCGTTTAATATCACTATCAGAAAAGGTTTGACACATTTGGAGTTTTGTTAGGGACCCTCTAATCAATGCTAGGTTTAGGTAGTTACTCTCAACTTGTGGCTATCACTTTTCAAAAGGGGCCAATTTAAGTACACAGGGGTCAAACTTTAAATGCCCCAATCATGTGAATGATTGCAATTATTGTCCATCTAATCAGAAGGATTCCAAAATGTCTAGGTTGTACCACCTACGCCCATTGGTTTGGGAGTTACAGGTAAACATGGCTAACATGGTTAAAAAAAGGCAATCTCAATTGTGTTACAGGGGTCAACATTCAAGTTTAATCCGTTATATTTTAATATGCCAAGTAACTTGCAAATTATATTGCCTGAGTTAGAGGACTCCCACAAAAAGTTTAGTGTTGATTATGTTAAATGTTTACTTACGGAGAATGGGTCAAAGAAGGTCAACCCGCCAATAGGATTATGTTGTTTCTATGAACTATTTTGTCGCATAACAGGATAATTATACACTGCAGATGGTATACAAATTATATACTGACACATGAGAGACTCTTGTTAAAAATATGGGCCCGAGGTGACTGCAATAGTGATATTTTGCTGAGGGGCGCAGCCCCGAAGCAAATCGCACTATTTGCAGTCACCGAGGGACCATAGTTTGAAAAGGAGCTCGAATATAGGCAGTCATATTTGTTTTATAACGTCATTCATATATTCATTGTTCAGTGATTGGTTAAAAGATTTTATTAACACAACTTGGTTAAAAGATTTATAAACAATAAGGTAAAATTGAGATTTAGCCTAGCCTAGCCTACCCTAGCCCTAGCCTAGCCAAAGCCTAGCCTACCAAAATGACCCATGCGGCAGTCAAGATTGCAGTGTGTCGTCACCCTACTACAGGACTAAACCCCATCAAACATGCATGGACAGGCTGTTCTTAATCTGCTTTAGTGTTCACATGTCATTCTTGATTCACTTCTTAAACAGCGGAATCTTGGCTGATTTGTAGCCGTACCGTGCACTCACTGCATTTCGCGGTATCCATGTTGACAATTGTTTGTTATGATCATGTACCCCAGGCTGACAATTGTGCTTGCAAAATTGGAAGCCGTAAATGTCTTTTTTGGAAGCCGTAAATAGTTCTTTGGAGAGGTAGCCTAAATAGTTCTTTGAGAGCCGTAAATAGCCTTTTTCTGCAGAATGGTATATTTATATTTGATAATGTGGTCCACTTTTAACCAATCAAGGAACAAGAATATATGATGACTATGAGTATATTAATACAAAACTATCCTGATTTTGACGAATTAAGCTAGATGAACAACTTCTATCATTTCAACAAAATTGGAGCAAACTTCGTGATGTTGACCCATGTACAAATAGAAATTGAAATTTTTTTTACCCATTTTTACACTTATAACTCCAAAACCATTGGTTCATAGATGTACAAACTATAATTTTTGGAATCCTTACAACTAGACGGACAATATGGCTACATTTCAACATTATGGAGCCATTTTAAAATTTGCCCCCTGTGTAAACTTTATTGGCCCCCTTTTATTGAAAACGTGACACCACAATTGGAAGAGTACTACACCTACCTAGGTTGTGAATAGAGGGTCCATACTAACTACCAAAGGGCCAAACCTTTTTCTGTCGTGAGGGGTAAACGATGATTGTTTGACCTGGGATCCTAGCTCCTCCACTACATGACCCGCTTCTGATCCCAGCCACCGCCTACATCGATGTTGCGAAGATGGGACACCCACACTTGCTTAAATCCAAAGATATCACGCGCGCACACGTATTTTTATACTCCCGCTTCGACAAAAAAGTTGGAGGGGGAACAAAAGTAAATAGTCAATTTGTACAAATTGGTCCGATTAATACCAAAGTTATTCAAAATGATGTATTTGTAGGATTAATTTGGGTACAAACTTGACTACTTTATTTTGACAAGCGCAGAGGATGATGAGAGGGATGATACCCTTCTCGGCGAACCCCCCCCCCCCCACGTTTCCATTAAAACCCCAGAATATCAACTTCAAATATTAAAGAGTACTTCTCACACCCATAAACATGTTAAATGCATTTTATTCATAGTAATCCGTAAAAAACTTACATTTTGCACATGCCCACTACATTCAGACATCATTAGTGATGATCCAATCTGGCAAAATTGATTCACACACATCATACAGGTAATAATCAAATATACATTATGATAGAGGACATGGTATGTCGATTATTAAAACCCATCTAAAGGACAAAGAACTTTCTACTGGAGAAACACGGTACAATTTCCAAGAATAAGGAAAACCAATGGTCTGCCAAAAAAACAGCATGTTTTGAATAAGCACGTATGCTAGAAATCTGCGCAAACAATGAAACTTTTAAACTGGGATCTTGGCTCCCAATTTAATTATAATCGGAAATGTGCCTACCCAGTTGTACCAAAGAAGTAAAAAAGTTCGTGTGTAAACCTATCCGTGACCAAGTAGCCAATCCAGGCGTTTAGAAGATAGAGCATTGTGGGGTCTCGTTATAAACATGTAAACTGGTCTGCTGAAAAAGGGACATAAAGGAACATGAATCCCCATTAACGCACATGTAACCAGGTTCACACTAACGCATTACAGGTACCGGTAATTTTTCCTCAAATTCCAGAGTAACGGACCTGGAAATGAAAAAGGAGGGAAGAGATTGATGAATTTTAAAACCATAATCAGAGCATGGTATTACACATATATCCCAACTATTATATTTCAGAGACCAGAGAATACTGCTTGCGGAAAACTTAAAGGTGCGTGTTCCGATCAGTCTGTGGGACCCCCCTGAGTGACCCGGAAGTAGCAGAGTAGTTACCGATTTTGTTGATGATAGATGAAAGGGACCGTATTTTTCTCAGTGTTCATGTCATCCGAATTGAGCCCTCAAATCATTGCATTCCCAAGATATAAACAAAAAAACCGACAAGTTTTAGGGGGAAACCCAACCAATATTAGCACACAGTATTGAATTAAGGGCTTTGCAACATGCATTATTGCGTCTACCACCAAAAACCGCAAGTTTGTTTCCACTGTACTTGATTGGGTGTTGTGAATGTCCCAGGCTTCATATCAAGTAGAGAACACAAATATACATAACGGAACAAGCACCGTGATTATTAATTTTTAAATTTCGCGAAAGTCTTAATATCGGGGGGGGGGTGGGCTAAACGATTTTTTCTTGTAAGGATACATTACTATTCAATTTAGGCCAATATTAAGAATTAGTTTGACAATGCCGAGCACCATAATAGCTTTGGCATTTAAAGGTCGGCGAAGCCCGTCTCTTCCACTGTTGTTGTTGTAAGTTAGGGCGAGGTTTGAATACAACATGAAACAACATTTTGGTAAAATGTTGCAGAGATGTGTGTAAAAAACATAACATCGCGTATACTTTTGACACAACACTATTGGTAAAATGATAATTTGTGAAAAATTCCAATTTGTCCGACAAGCTCCATCTGACACAACATCTTGGTGACTATTTGAATAGTTTATAGGGTGACTTGCATTTCTAAACTTGAATACTTATTAAACAGTTCAGTATCTTTCTGAATCGGAAGAAAAACCAATCGACACAGCGGACGTAGGGTTTAAGTGGGATTTGGATAGCCCGGCTCAACGACGGACTTAGTCGTATCCAAAGAGGATTATAGAGATAGAGAGGCAAAAACGTACGTCATCTTTAGAAATTCATCGTCTGCCATGTTTTGCGACCACAAAGGGAAAACATTAGGAGTACCACAATAGAAAGCAATGGCTTGCCCCCGCTTCTTCCAATATTGTGGTGCACGCTTTGCATATACACTAATCGGTAGTGATACAATATTGGTGTATGTGGTTAGAGGTGGCACGGTGTAATAATAGTGCACCGGATCATTGTGGCTCAGATACTCACTCACTTAGTGCTTAGCGCGCTTAGGTGAAAAGATGTATTCATTTTTTTTTTTTTTTGGGAGGGCGGTTTATTTAAATCAAGACGGACTGACGTGTCATTTAATTCGTTGTGTGGCCAGGGTAGCAAAGAGGTTCTATATAGATAGAGAGGCAAAACGTTACGTATCTTTAGAAATTCACCGTCTCGCATGTTTGCCGACACAAAGAAAACCTAGAGTACCAACAATAGAAAGCAATGGTGACTCCGCTTTCACATACTGTGGGTGCCGCTTTGCATATGATACACTAATCGGTTATAGTGATCCAAATTAATGTATGTGTTAGAGGTGGCCAGTGTAATAATAGTGGACTTGGCTCATTGTGCTCAGATACTCTTTTTCTCATAAATGCAATGCGAGCTTAGGGAAAAATGTGAAAAAAGATGTATTATCAGGTGTTTATTTAATTAAATCAAGACGACTGATGTGTCATTTCATGGGTAGGACAAAAATTAACCACCCCAAATAGCAAAACATCCAACAACTGATATTTTTGGCGGATTGTTTGTATCGAATTGACATTATGGGTGTTATACAGCAACCAAAAAACTGATAATTATTCGTGCAATATTCAAAATGTCAGCGCCCAGCACGGACGACTGGTTTTGAATGCGTTTTCACCCCCTTGATGGGTATGACAAAATTTAACCACCCAATAGCACCCCACATCCAACAACTGATATTTTTGCCGGATTGATTTGTATCGTATTGACATTATGTGTGTATACAGCACCCAAACTAATAATTTATTCCGTGCAATATTCAAAATGTCAGTCGCCCATCATGCACGGACGAAACTGTTTTGAATGGGCTTCACCCCCTTGGTCGTATCTATCTACTTGATTGTCCATTAACCATAGATCCGCTTCACGCTGCGGCTTTCACCCTCCACACGATTTAACCATGGAAGCCATAATCCTGTGAATATATTTTTATGCAATCCCAATATTAACAAGTCTTTCAATTTGATTTGGCCAGATTGGATCATAAGGGTCACCGACAAAAATATGGAGAGATTTAATGGAACATACGCTATACATAGACACAATGGTAAACTCTTATTAAATAAAATCGCTCGCGCCTCATTGAATTGCAATCGAATGCTAGTTAAACGTTTTGGCCGGTATTTCGGAAAAGGGATTCTAACTTAAGACCTGGGTTTAAAACCAGGGTTAGTCCTACAAGGGTGGACTATATTTTCCTTCCTTCCAACATTCGCTAATAGTGCTTGTAACAGGTGAGAAAATACCTCATGGACGCGGGCGACACGGTCCATTCATGAGGAATTTTTCTCATCCGTTACATTTAACTTTCACCAGTATTGAAAGAAGAAAGGGTCCCCCTCACTCAGAACTAACCCTAGCTGGTTTAAACCGGTGTAAAGCATATTAGTCCGCGGGGAGCCATAGTCCGGGCTCCATAGACATAAACGGAATACGCGTGACAAACATAATGTTTACGTGAAGAGTCAACTGAATCGATTGGCCCTATTGTCAAATTGTTTTCGCCAGGACTATGAGCATGCCGGACAATAATACTTCTACACCGGGAAAATTTTCGACTCCTTTCAAAACCAGCCATGATCCGTGTTGATTTTTAGGTTTTAACACAAACCTCTCATACTGTGAAATTCATACAAACCATCAGACCTCTGGTATTTATCTAAACCATAGAAACAAATAACAAATTTACTCTGTACAAACTGACCCACAGAAATGTAATAATTGACCATTGCTAAAGCTACAATATGCTCATCCCAATACACTATGAGTTACAAAAATCTTGGGCAAAAAAAGAAAAAACATGAATTGACCTTTGTGTTCTGGGTACCATAAATCATGCCCCACACAAGGGTAGTATTTTGTTTTAATTACCGGGTAAATGATGTCACCCAACCCTGATGACTAATGAAGCAATACTTAGTACAAAATTAGTTTTAAAAAAAGGTTAGTGTGGCCTGGCCTTTTGCAGCAATGCACACAAAATCACAGATACGAGATAAGTGCATGATTATAAGGCAAATGGATATTAAGCTGTTAAAATGCTACAAATTAAGTTATAATAGAAACAAAGATTGGACGCGCGCACGCCATCGGGAAATTTAAGATTAATTTCCATTTGCCTAAGGTGAATTTAGAGCTAAGTGTTAGGGTTGGTTGTGTTAGCGCTACAGTATTAGGGTTTTTACACCAACGACAAACCATTGAGTCCCGTTAAAGGCAACTGGGATAGGAATCATCTCTTTTGCAGTCGCCTTTAATGCTTTCGCTGTAACGATAGCAACGTGATAGCTTTTATCCGGCTTTGAGCAGAAAGTGTTACTACAATGATCCTGTTCACGACGGGACTGCGATCAATTGTACGTCATAGTGAGTGTAATATGCTCCATCTCATACACCTACAAAATACAAATTCTCTAAAGTTTTACATTATATCACGAAATATCTGAAAGTAAGACAACACAATTAGATACAAAGGCGATCTGACAAAACGTCAAGGTCATTTTGGTAAATAACTTTTTTAAAACCCGACATCGCGCTTTTATTTTCTCTTACACATCTATAATATTTAGATACTTGGTCTACTCTGAATAATAAAACATCACACTACTTTTAAAACACATATAGGTAGAACAAATAAATACTGTTTAAAAAAAACAGGGTGCACAAGCAACATTATGAAATGCAGATTACTTAACAAAAATGCAGCTTTCTAATACTCATATGCGCAATACCTTGAAATAGCAGTAATTAAATATCGTTACAAAATGTTATTAACGATAAGCATTATGTTTTAAGCAGTAACTTTTTTCAGAAATCTTCCTCTGGCGAAGTCGCGTGAACATCAAACTGGTGAAATACGTGCGCCAACCCAAATGCCAAACAAGGACATTTCCCTGTATTGGCGCTCTTACCAATATACGTAACACTAGTCGCGAGAATTTACGATACATAGAAGTCTATATCCCACAATTCTCGGAACTATGAGTTCCAGGTCGAATATGTACCGTGGTTTGTGTCTATTAATTTACTTTATGAAAAAGGTAGTTCGATGTGTTTTAACCCGTAAATACCTTAACGGTCAGTCAACCACAGAACGTCTTATTACTATTACTTTAGGAAACACATCGATGGATTGGTTTCTGCCCAATCAATACTTGGCAATTTATACGCAGAAAGTGATAATATTTTAGCATATATTAATGGCGATTTAACTTAACATCCCCAGTAATACAATGGTAACAAACCATCCAAATACGAAAGGGCACAGTTCGGCTTTGAGAAAAATATCAGTATTGGTCAAACATGATGCTCTGTTAAGTTATTCGAGGTCATTTCAAATCTGAACCATACATAACGAAACTTTACGCATCTTTTGATACAAAACTGACTCTACACCTACTTAACTTGTTAGCTTCAATTCGATCATTAGAAAATAAGTGCTTTCTTAATTATTGCAACCCGCGGAATCGCACTTGCAGTAATTTAGACCTTTAGTCGCATCACCTTGAACGTCCGCAGGTAACTTCGTAGGTAGGCTTTCCATTATTGTTGACCTACAATTACAGACAACATGCCTTAAATAATTCACGTCTATACACCGTGACAAAGGAAAGCCTCTACATGTTCAGAACCACCCTGTGTAGCATTTTACTGAGGATGTTATTGTTAATAATTAAACAATACTATACACAAGGAATTGTTAATATGAACCATATTCGGAAAATAATTTTTCGAAACAAACTGACTCATTGACAGTTCACAATTTTAAATGATCAGGTATACTGCAAACAAGTATAATGACATAAAATGTATCTTGCACGCTGATCATTATCACACTATCAACGACTGTTTTCAAACGCTTTTCAATTCTCGTTCCCCAACCCGTTACCATTTTGCCGTTCACATAAAACCTGACCAAAATCCTTAAATGGATATTTACCATTAACACTTCAACTTTTGTAATATTGGAGACACTTACCCTGTTGACCTGAAGTTAAAAATTAGTTAAAAAGGTTAAAGGCAGGAGAGTTTCTAGAAGCACACATGGATCTAACCTTTCCGATTCCTACAATAATCTTACGGACAAAATATGACGAGCAATGGTAGGCTTAATTGGCAATATTAACAACTAATTCTACTATGTCTCCTGGAAATACTACATCTTCAGTCATTTTCCCAGAAAAAAAAGGCTCTTTTAAAATCAGTTTTACACGGACGTTAAGATATCTTGCAAAAAGCGCAAGAGACAATTTTAAGAAATAACCTTACAAAATTAGGAGTTGTTAATAGGGAAAATCCGATTCTTATCTTAATTTAATCAGTGAAAATATGTTTGATTTTCCCTCCAAAATCGACGTGGTATATATACGTATTCCTCTGTTAAACAGTGTAATGAATTAACAATTGAATCTATACTGTACATATGAAAATCACACTACCCTACATGTACAAATCCGAGTGCATATTTACAAAATGGTGATAGTACAAGGTAAGCCTACTTCAAGCGGGCACCGAATTCATATGAATATAGATATATTATACATTCTGAATATTCTCTCTCGCGCTATCAACAATCTCCCTGGAAATAGCAGAAACAGCAGCATAGATATTTCATAATAGTACGAGTCATACGTGATACAACACATCGAAAAATCAATGCAACTCTATACTTATCGCCTTCGCTCACCGTGAAAAGGTACACTTGAGAGGTGAACTCATACAAAGTATAACGCTGCTATCGTATGACATGCACAATCACATTACGATGTCAGGAATGCAAATAATAATTTATAAGGCGTGCTTTGGAACAAACCTGTGCAGCTTTCTTCTCTACATTTTTTTTTATATTTGCACCTTTTATTTTATGTAATAATAAAATAAACTTGCTTCGCAAGAAAGTATCCTAAATGCGCAAGACCTCTGAAGTACACTTCATATTACTTAAATGAAACCCATCATTTTATTACATGTTACGAATCACTAATAAACTAACGAGCTTCATTTAGATGATCACATCAAAATTATCTATAATTATCCTGGGCTTATCTGGAGAAAAAGCACGATCAATGCATTTTGAATATTATGCATGAAACGACACACACTTTAAACCACGACCCGTCTGGCAATGTTATCCCTTCGGGAGACACGTAAGACTTCAACAACAAAATTATTCCGAATATACCAAAACGAGGGTCCTCGGAGACTAGCGCAAGATTAACTCGTTCTCATGTTTATGGCTTTGGTGTTTATTTACATAAGACCTCAGATCATATTCCCCCCCTAATTCAATTATTCCTCCCGCAATACCATTTGGCTGTTTTAATCACCTTCTAAGAGCGGTGGCGGAATAAAGGTGCGCCTCAAAATTTCGTCTCTGCCAACTTGATCCTTTGGAAGCAACCAACAAGTGCTAATGAATAAGCAGTGACAGCACTGACATGTTTCCCCAGAATGTTTTCATCCAATCTTCAATATTTCCAGCCGGACTTCAGCCTGCTCCACACCATATCAAGCAATGTCAATGTGACTTGCCAGCTAGATACGAAGACTTCGGACCGTTAAGGTTGCAGTAGGCTTTAAATAACCGTATGTCCCGATCCATTTTGCCCAGCAGCCATTCTCCAAAGATGCATGCATAAAATGTTCGGAGTATCTGACTTGAAGCACTGCGTACTATTTAATATAAACAAAACTAGTTTACAAGTACTTCATGTTATATCTGTTTAAAAGATAACATGTTACATTCATATAACAGTTCTTCATGCTTCCACCCTTACAACATGTCTCAGAATATCTCGCATGTGAATAAACGTACATGCAAATTGATTTGTAATATTGAACGGCACACATTCACGTTTGGTACTTTCCACTCAATGTTATCCCTTCAGCTCGTCTCCGTATTGTCATATGTAATTACGTAGATAGATTATCGCAACAGAGACTTTAATATACCACCATGCCCAATAATAAATAGTGGTACTGTAGGCTATATATTTTGAACCACCTTTTCTTAAATACCTACATTTACTTTGTATATTGACTGGCACAACACACTCCCCATATCCACACACCCACCCACCACCCTTAAAAGACTTTAGTTTCTCGTAAAAGGTTACATCGAACCCCGTCCTAAATTTAATTTACAATTTGCTCTGAATAATCGGGCATCATGATCTATCTCACTTTGACAAGCCCACTGTCGTTTTGGGCTAAGGCTAGATATTGTCGCGCTTCGGCGATGAACCATTTCGCCTATGATTGCCAGAAGCATTTTTACTTAGATAGTTATCGTTTTTCGTGCCATACCTAGACCTTCGATGTACAGATGACTTTTTGCCAACCGTAATAGTTTTGACTGTTGCGGTACGACAGCATCATTCAGGTAAAAAAGGTTAACGATTTTTTGTTACAATAAATTTACGCGAACGATATCTCTGGCTCCGCATATCCATTCCTGATTGTATAGAGCGCATAGGCTAAATGCGTTCCTCTTCCGCATTTATCACATCTGTTGCTTCCGCTTGATACAAGTACCACTATTGAACTTCATTCCCGTTCCATACACAAATTATTAATTTTACCACAAACTTTTTTACGCTTGGAAGTTTGGATCCATATCACATACTTAGACCCTGTATAGAATAGTTTATATCTACATCACGAATTTAGGTTACAACACACACCCCCCATTCAATAAGGTGCTTTTTCTTTTTAAGTTTAGTTGAAAATGGACGTTTGGAAATTTTTTTACAGAAAAGATCATACAATGAGTTTGGAGCATAAAAAGTTTAAAGGTGAATAAATAATGATAAATGTTTCAATGTATTCTTCAACGTTAAATATACTTGCCACATAGTATGAAACTATTAGAATCTCTGTCGCGTACATGTCTATCGCACGCGTGCATATTTTTTGGACTTTTTAAAATTGTTTTATGTGCGAAATAATTTTTTCTTTTTGGGTAATTTCAAACGGCAGCTTTCCTAAGAATACATCAACCTATGCAGTTAATTAAAACCAAGGTTAGTTTTTTGCTGTTTCATTTGAAAATTGATAAAGAATTTTTACATGTCAACTCCTTGGTTGAAGAATACAATTGTAATTCTTAATATGGGACATAGATGTAATCGATACTTACTAATTACGATCATAACAATAATTTTTTCATTTAAATAACAAATCTGTACAAAATGGTGACACCAGTATCACTTTTCATAAAACAAGGCCAACACTTTGGGGAAAGCATGCTAGGAAAAATAAACAAAACCCTTTTACCCGTCAAAATATTATGTTGGTATACGTTCGTCTTCCACTTGCTTTTTCTGCTTTAGAATGAGACTCAAGAACGTTCCTTGACATATCAGTTAAATGTAAGTTCCAAATATCTAACGAAGACGATCATTTGATATAAGGCCAGATCATTTTGTATCTCCAGTTTCCACCAATGCATATGCACTCCACTTCATAAAGGTTGATAATCCTGCAAAGAAAAATAAACGCGCGTGAACAGTTATACTCTAGCAATAAAAGAATTATAACCTGGTCCATGTCGTAGGTGTGGGCATAGTTTTTAGAATTATGTCGATTTGGTTTGAGAAGGAAAAATTCGCTATGTACACTACACCTTAATGGTCAACTGAGTACTATTATACGAATGAACAGAATTGACATGATCATGAGTATTCTAAATTCGATCGTGGGATGAGGTGTAATAAGTATACATCAAACGTATAAGTTTTGTGGTGAACAGGTAAATCTCGCCTTTTCTCGTTTATAAAGTACGCCTTACAGCGAGTGTGACTTGCACTTACATGGGCACTATCCTTAGCCTCAACGCCACCACTCACTTTATCAAACTTGAGGATTTTTTTTTTATCTTTGAAAGCTTGTATTTTTCTCACCTCATCTGCAAAATATTTTGGCTAAATCCTTTTCCTTTACAAGTTATTTAAAATTATTTGTACAGCAGCCCATGGGCTATTGTAATATATACGCAATAACCTCTCATATTAAAAAGGTATGCCAAATTCAAGCAAAATTTGGAATTAAGAGGTCTTGGCGATGGCCTTTCCTCCGAAACACATTAAAATATGTTATAAACGGACGGATCACCTTATTCGCGATTCAAAATAAGGTGCATTCCATACACCATACTGCATAGAAAGACGCGCACGAACCGTACTTTATTCTGTAATGTAAATTGGGAGTTGCAATATCTATAAAACAGTGCTTACCCTGTCCCCACGATAAATTGGATTCTTGGAGAACGCTGACCAACCGCTATCTTCTGTCTCTTCGCTGAGTCTACCGTAGTTATTCCTCAGTTTACGTCTGAAATGTTTAAAGAAAATACGAATACATGGTTACACACGTTAAAAGTTTAAACTATCCAAACGTGGTCGAATTATGTCAATAAGTCTATACTTTTCACGGACGCTAATGCAATATAGACAAAGTGGTTTGCCACTTCCGAGAAAAAAATGTTTATGGGTGTATCAACCTACTTTTTACCGAGTAGTTGTAATTACATTTAGTGTTCAAATGCAGTTTAGATACGTATGTAAACTGAACTACAGAATGTTATACTTCACCGGTTTAGGTCACGAATTCGGGTTTAACTTAGCATCAGGAGGATCGTATTTTACAAAATAGTTTAGAAGCGATTCGTTAGTTGGTATCCCTATAATGATACCGTGTTATACGTTAGTAACCTTTTGCCGCAGTTGCCTTTACATTTGTCGCTAAACAAACGGGTCAATTCCCAACACAATACTCGTATACAAAATACAAAATTTGACAAAGTAAATCAATAAATCTCAATATTTTTAAAGGCCTTTCCAATGTTTGCATCAAGAATCAAACCAAATTTCCCGGTTTTACATTTTTTGGGCCACATATCTAAAATTTGATTTGATATCGTTGACCCAAGCGAAATCTGGGGAGCTGTTATAGGGAATATTACAATCGAAGTGCGGATAGGGATGTGCGCTTTGCCAGCTGCCGGCCTAGATGAAGCTGAAGCGAAATGATTGTGACGATTTCCTGATGGCAGCGTAATAATTATAGGCAACAGCGCTTTGAATCCTTCGGAAAAGGCACTATACAAATGTCGGGTATTATTATTATCATCACAAATGAACTCAACTCTTCTAGCCACGGATGATAAAATTTAAAGTATA
The DNA here is from genome assembly GCA_023653785.1 of Ophioderma brevispina. Taxonomy (NCBI): domain Eukaryota; kingdom Metazoa; phylum Echinodermata; class Ophiuroidea; order Amphilepidida; family Ophiodermatidae; genus Ophioderma; species Ophioderma brevispina. The sequence continues at coordinate 18,262 of JAMKCH010006016.1, forward strand.
TATTATCAGAACAGATGCCAACCAGTAGTACTCTTTGGCAAAAATATTTGACTTTGTTGGTAAGACATCAAATAACCAAATCTTCGGGTGTTGACATCAGTATAGATCCACTCTTTCGATCTGCGCTTTTTAAAATTTAAGTAACATAACTTCAAGAAAGTCCCAAAGAAGGAGAAAGTCTTCCTCAAAAGGAAAGCAGATGGTTAAAATAGGCTGAAGAGCACATTTCTAGTGATTAAATGAACCAAGTCTCTGCCTTACAACATTTCTTTCGATTAATGAACCTAGCCTCTGTCTTACAATATTTAATTTCAAAACTCACTGTCTGTAAAAATATCCTGCTCCGATCAGTATCACAAAAACAACGCCAATGACGATAACCGTCACCACAACTGCTGTCCTATGGCCTTTGCTGCTACTCTTGGCATCGACGTTTTTGTCATCTGCAGCACTCGTGGTTGCCTGCTTTGCGGGTGCAGCTGTAGTTGGTTTGACGGGTGCCTTACTGGTTGTTTTCTTAGCGGGTTCAGCTGTCGTTGGGTTGACGGGTGTCTTACTGGTTATCTTCTTAGTGGGTGCAGCAGTCGAAGGTTCGACGGGTGCCTCACTGGTTGTTTTTTTAGTGGATCCTGCTGTACTGGTTGCTGATAAACTGGTCGGTTCAGCTGGCTGTCCTTGAGCCTCTGTAGTACTTTCGGTTTTATTTTCCGTAGGCTTAGAAGTGGCAACAGGTGTTGATGTATCGTTTGCTTCTGGATTGTTCGTTCTGCCAGTAGAACTACCGGGCAAAGGTCCAGTAGTGGTGGTAGCCGTTAGGTTGGCAGTTGTAGGCTTTACAGGAATAGCAGTTGTTGCTGTATCATTCTCTGACGGTGAGGTACAGTTGCTACAGTTCATTTGTGTTGTAGGCACGGGAGAATCGCCCTCAGTGGCATTGTCACCTGATGGCGCAGATGTTAGCGTCTGGTTACCTGCTGCTGATTTGTCGGGTGTTGGGGTAGTAGCGGCGGGTGCAGGTTCCGTTGAAACATTAACATTGCTGTTAGACCCATCCGCCGTTTTGGGTAATGGCTGAGGTTTAGTGTTAGACTGTGTGAGGTCAGCAGGGGGACTTGTCTCCTGGATTTCACCGGTCGTGAGTTCTGTAACTATCGATGTAATCACTGTTGTATCTGCTGGCATTTCATTTGGTGGTGGAGTTGTGACTTGCGCTGAACAATTAACTGAAAACGATAAAAAGAAACGAAAGGTATATTAGTAAGGTAAGGCAAGGGTAAGGTAAGGCAAGGTATTAGAATTTAGCGACGCTATTGTGTCATATTGTGTCACGCACTCTGGAAATGTTAATGATAGGGATAACACTTCAACGTGTTCAAAACATTTGACCTCTATGACTAGGTTAAAAGTCACATAGGGGTCACTACCATTAATTCAGTGTTGAGTGTTAATTGAAGCAATTACTTCATAATCTTCATTTCACTCTATAGTACTCACATATCCTGCGTTCATGTATTTTGACCAAACTTGGTCCCATGCATCATTGACTATGTCAATTCATATGGTATTGACCTCTATGTGACCTTTAACCTAGTCATAGGTCAAGTGGCATTTTGTTTTAACACGATGAAGTATTAAATAAGTGTTATCCATATCGAGAACACTTCTAAGTGTGATACAATATCAAACATTTTACATTATTAAACATTAAAAACATATTAAACCAAAGGAAATATTTTAGTTCTTGTTAAAATATTAACAAGATTTATGCACGATATTTTAGAAAAGACCATTATTACAATACTACAAGAAAAATCAGCCGCCAAAAAATAATCACCTGAAGAGGCTAGAGTACATCTTTATGTGTTCATATCTAAGACATTGTATCTCCGGATGAGGATATATAATAAGTTTCATTATTGATAAAACAAAACACCAACTTATCGTAAAAACGAAAAAACAAAAACACGGGTCCTTTTTGAAGATCACAGAGGAAAAAAAATCTTAGAGCATTATTCACACACCACAAGTAAAGCGCGAGTTTATAATGAGAGCATTGCCTTCGAAATAAGTGCCACTTGGGAGGTTACTGACAATCTTGACATTATTGACGAGCCGTCTCATGCAGAAAAAGGGTTAAACAACCGTAAGTAGTTGTAGGAATTCCATACAAGTGAGCTTGCATCACAAAACTCTAACGTAAGAAACATTTCAAGAATTCTGTTCATGTGCACCTTTGAAATTACCATAACATGAAAGTTTTTTTCACCAGTTTGGAGCAGCAAAACGTTATATAGTATAAAATTTTTCAAAAAGCTATTTTAGCTGCGGATGCAGCAAAAGTGATTGAGTTTGTCAATTATTCCGTCAGGCAGTATGGGACGGTTTTAGGACCTGCTTCGCCACTGCATGCTCTGGATTCAGGGAATATGTATTCCACGCTGCAATGCAGTGTCTCTGTTATTCCGTCAGGCGGTATGGGACCTGCTTGGCCACTGCATTCTCTGGATTTAAGGACTCGTGTATTCGACGCTGTTGCAAAATAGCATAGAAACAGAATGAACATTTAACTGCTCCTGAGACCCTCTCGGAGTTGTTTCCCCACAAAGAGTGAGCCACCGTCCACAATGGGGTAAATATGGTATCTCAAGATCCCACTTTTGCTTGCTTTTTGTTGAAATCTTAATAGGGCTGTCTACTCACCCGGGTCACTTGCGGGTGCTAGCCTTTCTCATCGGCCCTCGTTTCACAGTATCACTCGGCGACACACAACACTGCGTACTTTCTATTAAGGGGGAAAGACCCCTTTGGGGGGCTAAAAATAACAACTTTAAATTTAAATTAAGGGAAAAATTACCTTTTTATTGCTTCTATATGCTCTAATTTGCTTTTTATCCCATCTCCATAGGGTAAATCGTTTTTGAGAAATCAGGGTGCAAGCGATGTCATATCGTAAAAATTCACTTTTGAGATATCGGCAATTTAGTCTAGAAACACTGTTTTTTAGGTTTTTGTATATTTTAGAAATGCTATTTTACTTTCCTGATGATTTATAAATTAAGTACTTGAATTTTCACAAATAATGGTGAAAATTAGAGATCAATATCTAAATTACTTCTTGAGATATATATTTTTTAAAGTGGAAAATATTAAATATCGCAGCTTGAGAAAACAATAAATAATAAGAAATTTATAATAATTTGGACTCACGAAGCCAATACTTTTTGGTCATAACTTTTGAACCGGACGCTCCGATTGGTTGTCACACAAAAAAGCAATCAAAAGGTAATTTTTCCCTTATGTAAATTTAAAGGTGTTATTTTTTTTATTTTTGGCCCCCAAAGGGGTCTTTCCCCCTTAAATCCGAATCTTAGTTCATCGCAGCGCTGGTTCAATCAGAGGTGATAAACAAACGGTTGTTTTTCTACGAGGCCGTTTGCGTTTGGCACCCTTAATTACCATTCTTTGGAATTGTTCTAGCATGCAAGTGAAACGAAAATAGGCATGCTATGTGGCATTTGTTCCGAAAGTAAGCGGCCTAACCATTATCACATGCTAATCGTTCAGGTAAAAATCCGCGTATTTTACGTGCCATTTACACGGCGACCTATTGCAATCCCCACCGCAAAATGGACGCTCTATAACTTCCCCGTGACGTCAGCGTAGACAGCCCTATTGAGACACGTCTTTCAGCAAGTCCTGTCTAACTATATATGTGACACAAAACCAAGAAATGTCTTAAAATTAGATATTAACGGCTAGGAGGGGAAATTTACTGTGTGCATAAATTATGGTGTGGGTGACACGAATCAATCATCAATCAATCAAATGAGATATGCCTGTCTGTCCGGCTATGCGTTTCGTTATGCTTTAACATATGGGGTTGATGTTTGGCATGAAGGTATAGGGGAGGGCAGGGCAGTCTGGCCTTTGCTTGCATGCAGGGTTTGAATGACCCAAAAGGTCAAAGGTCATCTAGAGGTCAATTTGCGTAGGCATGCCCCCTATGACCACCAAATTTGGTCAAAAGGGCCGCTGAACTGAGCACAGAACAAATCGGGTCATGTCATGTAGAGGTCATCCAACTGGACAAGAAAACCAGGTAATCGCGAAAGCCGGGTGACCGCCTGGTTTCTTTAAAGGTGCATTTCGTGATTCCAGCACGCTATGTTTTATTCATGGTTCACTAGATATCCTTGAGAAAAGCTAATTCACAAAATTTGAGTTGATTCCGAGCTTGCGGCTTTGTGTTATGAGCAAATGCTTGTTTCCCACGGTCCCTATAGGCCACTGTGCTGTAATTTGTCCGTTTACGGACAGAACATACAAAATTGCAAATTTCTTACAGATATTTCTTACAGACAAAGTCCACTTTTTGATGATAAAATGTTCAAAAAGTCCAAAAAACAACCATTTTGTGGGGGGGGGGGGGGTTAGGTCCACTTTTTCGAAAAAAGGTCCACTTTTTCGAAGTCCCGCACCCCCAAAATAAATCCTGCGTACGGCCCTGGTCGTACTGTAAAACGCTAATAAACAGGTTTATAGAAATGGTCTACATAAACAACTGGTTTAGAAAAAACCTTACAGCTAAACGACCATCAACTAATATCATGACAATGTTAATGCCAATGTGCTATAGTGACCATGTGCACTAAACAAAACTACACTAAATAACAATCTTCTGTAATTAAGATTCACTGTACATGATTAAACACGGTTAACTCGCTTGCAAACACCATCCTATATAACAGAGTTAAGTGTATAATTCGCGAACTCACCAAATTCTTAAAAAAATCTAAATTCAGTACACTGCAAACAAGTATTCCATTACCCGGGAGAGACGTTATTTGGTAAGGAAAGCAATTGGGGCAGTATAACGCGAACACATTTGCCGCTAGCTGTTTGGTCAATCATTTCACAAACACACCAGTCGGATAGATGCGGGTGCTGGGATTTACGGTCTGTTCATGTCTACGGTAGACGAACAGACATGGCCGGCGATAAAAACTGACTTCTATAAGCCGATGGAAAATCTCCCGCCCGTCAATTGGCAAATATTTCTAAGTAACTCCTGTTTATCAGTTTGTATCCACGTACATATAAGCAACATTTAACGATTTCCAGCACAAATGACCTTTAAAACTCGCATGTGGCGATCAATGATTTTTTATGAAAATAAAATTTGTCGCGATTATTCCAACAGCTGGACCAGAGACCTCTGGTTAGAATCATGTTGTGAAATTCGTCGCCTCGAATGGAGGGTCTGGTCAGTTTATTCTTAATTTCATAAATGGGAACGGTGTACATCAGTAAGAACGCCATACGCTTTCAAAGAAAGGTATGAAAAACGACGACGTTCCCACTTTAAGGAACTCAAAAATCAGTCGTCAGAATTTGTTTAAGGACATGAGACCGTAATAAAGCAACCAAATTGTATGTGTGCACTAAAACACTTAAAATGGGGTGGGGGTGTTGGCGCAAGACCCTTTTAATGCAAATTATTAACCCCTATTTCATTCGAAGTGTTACATGAATATAGGAAGAGTGAAACCGCAATCGGATCACATGGTATATGCTGCTAAGTGGAGGCTGGGTCAAGGCGAAATCATTTTGCACAATTTCCGACTTTTCATGGTGTATCCCTACATCGATTCATTTTCTCCCAGTTCAAAGACAAATGACAATTCAATACGCCAATATTCAAACGGGGTCCATATCATAACGTGTTGATTATTGGGATTGACGAAAGAGCTAATATCAGAGGTGACGGCGCCGAGGCGGCGAAAAAAATGTCGCATGCATTTGTTTCCAAAAATAACACAATGTTGGAATTTTACTTGATCAAACGCTGCACGCTTCGGCAAAGGTGAAATTGAAAATGGATATAATTGCTGTCTGCCGTTCAACATAAACTTAATATTTATTCTCCAAGGCTCATAATAAAAAGTTGCAGTGGCCTTATTTATGCTTAACCCTAAAATTTAGTCCCTGGCAGAATATGTATAGGTTATAACCACATTTTAGATAGTCGGCAGTCACTTGGGAAGCCATCTCGGCATTCACTGACCTAAAAGACAGGCTTTTTGGACATTTGAATGTACTATGCTGCGGGGGTTTACGAAAAGGTCGACACGAAAAGGTGGAATTTTGGAAATTGTTACGAAACAATTATAAAATTTAGAGCCCCGAGCAGCTACAGAGGAGCCAGGCATGCAGCAGGGCCGCAAGTTATTTCAATAAATTGATGCAAAACAAGTAAACAACATACCATTGATTCTATATGTTATCACGAGGGACTTGAAAATTGCACAATAGACCTGAGGCCCTTACCCCGAGTATACAATACTTCTGAGAAAGTATTCTCTGAAGCAATTTCACACTTTCTTAAATGTCACCTATACAAATTAAAACACTAAAAAATTAAAAAAAAAAAAAAAAAAAAAAAAAAAAAAAAAAAAAAAAAAACACGAGTTATGATTTTGCTTTTAGGTTTAAACTAATTACAACATCAAATTAGGGATTTTCTTGGCCGCCACCGGCTGGTAATTGTTTTGCATGTCTCTATTGTTTGGTAATATGGACGGACTAAAACTTTGGGGAATTATTTAGAAAAAAATGCTGTTTTGTTCCAACACAGAATTATCCGATAAAAAAACTTTACTATGACCTATTGATATTATGCACGCAAAACAATTAAATGTGATGTTTCTTTAATTACTATTTTTTAAATGTGTACCAGAACTGCAGGGAAGAGGAAAGATGCCGGACGTATGGCCATATTTGAAACTCCATAATAGTCCAGCTACAGATTCTTTGATAACTAATATCAACCTTTGTTTATTAGATAATACTGTTTTAACGTTTCGAGACAGTTTTTTGTGCTGATTCTGAAACCGATGGATGCCGAACGAGAAACCTTGAGCATTTTTTGTAAAACTCAAAAAATCAAATGGCCACCAAAATCAAAATATTCATCTCTTGTTCACTCAAAGTTTTAATTTTTCAGCCTGTCTCGTTAACACATTCATTATGACCACTGTACATAGGATTCTGTAACCACGTAATCATTAATTCAATATGGCCGTCAATACAGTAAAGTGTCTGATCGTGATCTATCCTTTGGCCTGCAGGTTGGTCTCTATATCTATCCTGGTGTTTTTTTTGGCAGTCAAGAAATTAAAGTCTGACTCAGAGATTGATTTCGAAATATTATTTTTTTGTGTACGGTATGAAAATAATCACTAGAACTAAAGATAGTAACCTAACCTAAAATGCACAATTCGAAAATTTGAGATTAATCCGGATTTTTCGTTTTGTGCAGTAAACATTTATGTGTATGTATTACTCCATAGGTATCCGTTTATAACAAAAATTCCTGATTTTTTTTATTTTTTTTATAACAAAGTTTGACTTTTCCTATATGAAGGAATTCGATTTACTTAGCACTTTTCACACCGCGAATTAATATGGAAATTCGTTATGTACATGCAAAAACACGATTTTTTGGAAATTAGGGCGCCCTCCTCGGAATCTCTGAGTCGGCCTTTAAGCTAATATTACTTCAAAACCGATAAGAAATATTTGTAAAAAATTATTATAAATTCCTCATTATAGGATCCAAGATGGCTTCCGATACTGATATGGCTATAACGATAAGCTGTGTCTAACCTACGACTGGCAAATGTCTGATGTGTCCATCCCTGGTTAGTCAATCAGATCATGTACACATCATTCGGTAATCAGAGGAATCGATTCATGCAAGATGCCATCCAAGAGGGTATCCATATGGCTGAATGGCACTGTAGCGGCGAAAATCCATCACAATAGTCTAGATATATATGTTTCTTTGTTTTTGGCAGGTTTTGGGCGTCCCATTGGCATCTATTTGGGATATTTGATGAATAACGACGCCCAAGAACTTAAAGGGGATGGCCCTATTTAAGGAGGAAGTTTTCATCTTTGATAGATTGGCCTTCACCCAAAACCCCACCTGTAAAGTTTCGCGCCGATATTTCAATCCGTTTTCAATGTGAGAGCTAAAACGTGATTTCGTAAGCCCCATAAGTACTGTGTAAAATTAATTATTGGTCGACCAAATTGGGCTACATTTTCGCTCATCTCATTCCAAAACCAAAACTCCTTTGGCCCTAAGTTCACAGGTAAATGATAAATATAGCTTTCCTTCTGATACCAAATGTTGACCACTTCCGGTAAAATCTGGCTTCTGGACGAGGCTATAGCCGATCGGGCCATGGACCTTTAGATAGATTATCACTTCCAAAAATATCAGTAAAGCTAACTAAAAACTCAACAAAATAGCTATAGCCTATAGCGTGATGAAATACTGACCTTTAATGATTGACATTTGCGCCATATTGACGTCCTGTATAGATCCATCTTGCAGATATATCAATCGCTTTGATTCTGTTATGATTAAATTGCCTGATGAGTATAGTGATATACACAAACATGGCATCTCTTGATATATGTACCACCACTGACGAGTGCCAATTGTGTAAAAACGTTTTCTATGGAGTGGAACTGCGCACTATATGAGATTGCGATTTGATTCCGTATTGAAAATACGTGTTTTACACAATTTGCAGTCGACGACCCTCGTAGTAATGAATTTTGTGCCATTTTGGAGCCCTCTTGAATGGTTTATTGATTTGATGATTTTCACAATTGTTGGAATTATTCCTAAGGGTTCTATGAATTATTGATTGGGGCTAAAGCATATATTATATCTCTGTCAAAAAAGATAAATATTAGATACGTTTGTTTGTATTGGCGGCCATATCAAATCTCTTAATTAGGCGTTTAATGAATCATACTTAATGGCACAATGGGTGTTTTGACTGGACAGGCCAAAAAATTACAACGTTTGAGTAATTAACGTGAGTTTTTAGTGTTTTGGTGGCTTTTTACATTTGTTGCGTTTCTTTGAAAATCTCAAGGTTTTCGTCTGGCATCCATCGATTCAGATTCAGCAGGTTAAACTGGTCTTGGAACCGTTGAAAAACATTATATAAATATTTTTTCACAAGGGTCACATGGTCTGTAGCCTGGACTATAATGGGTTCAATCAAAGCTGACGCTCATGGTGAGATACAACATTTCACTTTTTGCAGTTGAAAATCTCCAACTAGCACCGGATTGTTGTTGACATCCTTGAGTTGACTATGGGGTAGCCCTAGATGTTCACGGCAGATAATCATTTTGTGTGGCTGTAAATGCCGATTCTTGACCTGCAAAACAGTATACCCTTATAACAAGTTAAATATTATATTGTTTTAAAAATACAGCTCATTATTGCGATTACTTTTTGAAGCTGTCCCAAATAACTCTAGAAACCACCGGATGGACTTGATATAGGTTGTGGTTCAAACTGATATTGAGAGTCTCTTTTTCCCAAGTAATAGGTCTATGTCCAAAATATTTAATCGATCACGTTTTTGCTCCGCAACCGATCGACTTCTCCGAATGAAGCTGACGTGGATTTGTTTCCTAACAGATCATTACTGCTTTTCAACATTCACTGTCCGAGCCCCTCCATAAAATTAACCGGCAATTGTAGCCCCAATGTAGGGATTTGCAAAAATCATGACAAAAAAATATGCTGACGTAATATCTGCACCTGAAATATTGCTGGAATGGTGTACCATCACAAAAACCAATTTAATTTTCTGTCTTGTAATGATGGGATACGGTATGATAATTATCCACGGTTCAAATCCCAGTGTGAATCACTTGCTGAGATTATTGTAATTTAATTTTGTGCAAGATATAATGACACTTCACTATGATCATGATCCTGTTCATCAATTACAGTTATATTTAATTTCCGATATATTACTACATGTTGTTGATAGCGCGCTGAGAACATTACCTCAGCTGGGTCACAAATTGATGGATTTTCAGTCTCTTTTAAACCCCCAAAGGTAACGAACTTCCTAAAATCACTATCCCTCGCGACCGAGTTATTTTATATGAGCTAGACAATCGGGCCCTTATCTGACGCACATTTGCCGCAGCTGTTTGGTCAATCGTTTTGCACCCAAGATCATGCTCTGGTGTTTAACAGCTTGCTGTCTACCGTATACGGCATATGACCCTGACGATAAATGCCGACTCTCTCACTATTAAGCTTATGGAAAATCATCTTCCGATTGTCAAGGAGTTCTTATTATCGGTATCCCATGTTTATGACCTGCTCAGACAATGAACTTTCGAAGTGAATTATGCTATTTTGCAAAAAATAGTATTTGCCATTCTGATGTTAATTGTTTTTAAACATTACGGATTTTAATATTGATATCGAATGGAGGAAAAGTTCATTACATACTTCTTAGTTATAGGGATGATACGCCTCGAGGGGACCCCACACTTTCTTTCCTAATAACACTAATGAAAAGTAAAACCTGTCGCTGTCGATGACCTATAATGGAAAGCAAAAATCGGCTCGCCAAATTTGCTAAGAGGCCACAACGCTTTTTTAAAAGCCATTAACTTTGAAAATTCAACGAAGCACATATATATGTCCACAGGCTGGTTAAATAGGGAGTATTATAAATCAGAGTGAAAGAGTTAACGTTACGCTTACCGTTACCAAATATTCACTTCGGGCCTCACTAATTTGCTGGATATCAGATCAAGTTTCCGCAGTTTTTGCTTCATTTATTTTAAAATGTATAGTGAATTTACACTGTATCAGGTGTTTGAAAACGAGGGAGTAAGAACCGAACAACATGTTTCAATCCTACGCAAAATTGACTTTCCCGCAGCCAAACATGTCAAAACACAAATACAAGAGTGGGAAAGTTGTGGGTAATAGAGAATCAGTCCTGGTAGACTGTTTAAGTGTAGATCTTAACACTAAATTCACTATGTTGGACCCCATCAAGAAGAGTGTGTGAAAATTAACCCTATATTTGATGACATAATTATAACTTCAATAGATTAGACAATTTTGAAGTAAAAATAACACATTTTGTACTTCACAGCCTACTTTGCACGAACTCTATTATAATTTTACCCTTTAAGATCCGCAATCAATATTAACAATTTCACTAAAAACTTTGCCTTTGAATATTTCATAAATTAGAATCGTACTGTTCGGCGAGGACCCACTATGTACTGGCGTCGCATAAAATGATTTTAAATGATGAGTATTTTTGGCTCTGTTCTGTGATCGTACCTGTTTTCAAAAACTTACAATTTAAATTGCTCAAGGCATGATTAATACATGTAGCATGCGAAAAAGGGAATGAAATACAGTTAGTCCAGATATTTTGTAAATACTTTTACCTAGTTCGATTTACATTTCAATTTGGCTGCTGCAACTCAAAATGAAGCAGAGTCAATATAATAACGTGTTGATTCACTGAAAGCGGCGGATGCGACAATAACGGAGGCGGTGAAAATGTCGCGTCCCCTCCAAAATAACATGGTTGATTCTGCTAGACGGGAAGATCGCGACGACGTGATCAGATTTCCGAAAACGTCAAAATCTTTATTACAGGGCACTTATAATGCGATTAAGTATTCTTTGCCAAAGCCATTACCTCCTACTCGATAAGTAAAATGAAGTGTTACGATCCTTCTTTCCATATGAAAGAGTATAAATCTGTTTTTTAGTGTAAAAATGGGTTTTGTCAAAAGTCTCATCATGAAGTCAGTTTTGAGACATGTGTCTTGATTAGACACAAAGCGACGTCTCTATGTATAGACACAAAGCGACGTCTCTATGCAAGACACTTCTCTCTAAATTCACTCGAAAAAGAGTGTAAACCACTCAAAATAGTTGCATGTGTTGGTTAATCCACTCCAAAAAGAGAGAAACCATTGAACTTTCACTCCAAAAAGAGTGAGAGTGAACACCACTCTAAAATGTGTTGTCCTCCATTTAACTCTTTAAAGAGTGGACATTCACTCGTTTGAAGTGAACTTCACTCCTTTTTGAGTGAATATTTAGAACGAGTAAAATAGTGAAATCTGCACTCAAAAAGGAGTGACTTCACTTCAAACGAGTGAATGTCCAATCTTTAAAGAGTTAAATGGAGGACAACACATTTTAGAGTGGTGTTCACTCTCACTCTTTTTGGAGTGAAAGTTCAATGGTTTCTCTCTTTTTGGAGTGGAATAACCAACACATGCAACTATTTTTGAGTGGTTTACACTCTTTTTCGAGTGAATTAAGATTCACTCGTTTTTTCACTCTTTTTACATTTAGAGAGTTCAGTTTTGTAAGACATGTCTATTGAAGTCAGTTTTAAGACAGGGCTCGATGGAAGACATGTCTGTGTCTTAGATTGCATTTTCATTGTTTCTTCTTCCTTTTGTTCCTACGGTTGAAGACAGATCTGTCTTAAAAATACTCCAAGTTAAAACTTTGTAAACGAGCTCATTAATATGCACAAATAGGGATGACACAATGCATGGGTATTACTTGCATGCACCACTACCTACACACCAAGTTTAGTCAAATTATGGACATTGTGATTTAGTAGAAGTTCACCTTTTCAGTAATGAGGCAATCAGAGCAAATATGCACAAATAATGATGACACCATTATTCGGTATTACTTGAATCTACCAATACCCACATACCAAGTTTCGTCAAATTCGGATATTGGGATATGGTAAAGTTCACGTTTTCGTTATAAGCAGTAACCCTGTTTGAAAAGCTGTGAGATTGTTAATTTGTTAAGAGAGACTTTGAACACAACATTCCTAGGGTAAGAGAAGAGTATGCACTGGTTTTCAGGGGGAATAAGCACTGAAAAAGTATGACCTTTGGCCTACAGACCTGTCTGATGACACAGCGTAAGTAACAGTATACTAGGGTCCAGTGTTGCATGTGTCACCTAGATGGGGTCAGGGGTCTGACGGTTACAGGCGGAGACAACTAGACATATACCGATGACAGATTTCACTATGATAAAAACCCCCTTCTGCTATTGTGCTAGGGGATAAAAATGGCGCTATAGGCAGTGAAAACACATTTTTACAGTATTTGTCAATTAGTACACAATAGAGTTTTTGTCGCCTGCCTTAGGCAGGCAAGACACATAGGGATCACTTGTCCACTTGTTGTGGTCTTTGTTGTGTGAAAAAGGTGACATTTGCCTGTGATATCTGCATACTTTGATGGATTTCATCCAAATTGCGTCATAGGCAACATAGGACCCATCATTTTTTTGATGGGCCAAAGGTCACATAGGTCAAGGTTAGTGAGGTTCCGTGTAAATAGGTGAAAATGTAAAATTGACCTCAATTGAAAGTTTAATGGAAACCAAACTGATTTAGGATATTGCCGATTTTGTTTGAGGTCAAGGCGTCAAAATATCGAGGTCAAGGGTCCATATGAGTCCTAAACCGCCGACGTCAGGCAACACTAGCTGGTTGAGGACCGGATGTATATTTAGTGCAAAATAAACTAAGACGATAAACGCCATCACTCCTCCACAATTTAATTCAGTTGTTTTTGAGGAAGGAAAAGAAGAGCTATAGGATGCAGGAAGGCTTGGCAAAGAAAAGACCAGAGGAGGGGGAGGAGGAGGGGAGGAGAGGGAGTGAGGGAGAGGGAGAACAACAAGACGAAGGGGAGGGAGAGTGTGGATGTGGGGGGGCGGCATGTCAGATATTTAAAGAAGCATACGTTCATGATCTGACACATGAAGGGTTTTATTTTCATTTTCGTAATTACACTTTAATTTCCGTAGAGGTAAGGGATATTGCCGTTACCGGTCGTCAACTTCGAAACAACAAACACAGACGAAAAATAATGTCACCAATTGGGTGCGCGAGAATATTAAAACTGAAACCCCACGGTTGATCATCGTGTATAGTGCATCCCGAGTTTCCTCCACTTGGGGGCAAAATAGACTTGAACGTGCGACTGAACAAACTTACTGGTTCACCTGAGATGGGGTGAGACTGACGCTGCAGTCAAGAAGATCTTCCATTTATAGCAACACTGTATTTTTGTGATAAAACAATTCCATACATAGGCGAATGGCAATAGTGAAACAAGGCCCAGAAATCTGAATTTATAGACTTGACATACACATAACCACCCATCTTTTAACTTTACCTCCTCTCTATCTAAGGTGAACTTGGAACCTTTTTTCTCCCCGTATTGTATAGCACCTCCGTGTTCTAAAGTAAAGATTAAATATGCCTAGGAAACCTTACTGTAGGGGTGCTCAAGGAAATTTTCATTTGGTGAGGTGATCACGTTATACTTTTTGCTCCATCAATTTTCAAAATCATTTTGTAAAGAAAAAAGAGTAAATTTGAACCAGAAAATATTATTTGAAGAATGTGTAGACTCTAATGTTACCAGTGGCCACACTTTGTTCATTGAATCTATAAGGATATCTTGTATCTCAAATAGTTTTGATAATAAAGTGAATAGATAATATCATTTATGGCGACGCCATCTTGGATTTCTCAAAATGCTCAAGGATGGCCCAGGTGGCACCCGCAGATTCTTATTCTACATACCCCAAGCTATCATTTTCATTTCAGCACAAAAATGTGTGCCCATATACGCACTTTACGGTCACATTAACGTTCTCTCTTACTAAAATACACCATCATTCAGAACAGACGTCTCCAAATGTTTTGAATGATCCTTTCCTATACCCTAATAGGACAAACTTTATCATACATTAACAAACATCAAAAATGATTTTTAACCGATATATCATTACCAAACCCTCAAAGCAACTTGATGCAATTGTAATTTCCATTTTTTACATCAGAAGACTCAACGATATTAAAATAGTTCGTATATTTCTCTTTAGGGACTATTATAAAACATCTTCACCTCTAACTGCCAAACATATGCATTTCTAAAATGTCCTGGGATAGGTCAATTCAATAGTACTGTTGATTCAGTATGCAATGGGTATACTTACAACGCGTCAACAGGACTGCAATTTCGAAGAATGGAAATTTCAGCTAGGGACTATCTGCTATAACTTATTTCAATTGGAGAAAGGGAAATAAAGGGAATTGCAAAACATTATAATGTCAAATAGATCAATCAAGCATATGACGTAGTGTTTCCTGGTTTAGCGTCAGTTGAATTTCGGTTATCGATACGGCATATTACATTATACCCTTCGCACCTACTCTATCACGTACTTTATAATATAATTATATATCGATATATACGTATATCAGCAATTAATTATAGGATAAAATCAATGAAATCATTCATTTTTATTTCTCCAAGTCAAGAATTGTCTATGTATTCGCGAAAATATTCAAATAACAACATATACAATGGATAGCGCAACTCTTTCACATGCAGAAATTAAAGGACGTCCTTGTTGTGCACGGAAAGATGAGATGCCTCTTTATTAGATGAACAAATACTAGATTTTTGGCACGTCTACTGAACCTAAGGGTACACTATGAATTGCGATCATGTCAATAAAGCGCAGTTACTGTGGTTTTACATGCACTGTAACATTAATAAAGCGGCATGTCATGCACTTCATCTATTGGTAAAAAGGTATATCAAGCCTCCCATTGTATTTGATTTTGAACGTCATATTAAAAATATTTTAACTGTGTGCTCTGGTTTCATGCATGCAATTGTCCAATGTCATGTACACCGAGCTATAGGCTTATTCCAAATGCAAACCTGCTTAAGAAACTAATTAGAAATATCAATTTGAAATAAACTCACCTGCACAAAATAAGGCCACAGAAATACAAACACTTGTGAAACTGACGGTCAACTCATGTGACCATCTTTTTCTACCGCCACTGCACATTGTCTTTGTATTTTTAGAATTGCACTTAAGAAAACCGCACGCTTGCCGCTGCTGGAAGCGTTGTAAACAGGATCTTAGGAGAATCGTTCTTCCCCAGGTAGATTAATTATTCCGTTCCAGCAATATCTCCAGTGTCGTGTAGAATCACGTGAGACCAAAAGCCATAAAATCTTTGCCCTATCCAGACACCGATCCGCTAATTAAAAAACAGAGAAGAAATTATGGAACTGGCGACTTGATTTGGTCGCGTCACATGGTGACGTGTTCCTTAGTGATATTATTTTTTGTAGGGCTCACGCTAAAAGTGGATTGTCCTGGTGGCGAGTTAAATTTCTCTGCGATGTCTGCTCTGTCGCCAATCCCCCGAGCTGATAACTGTTGTAGCAACGACCGTAGATTGAACATGAGAAAATGTTATTATCCCTCGACGGGTCCTGTCTGCGTGACAGACGATCAAGACCCAGTAACCATAATTACTTATCATTATTTAGCACCCGGTTAAATCAGAACATTCTACACGACCCCCAAAGACTAGACATTTGCAAGCCACTACGTGTGCTACATGGCCTCAATATATGAGCTTAATAATATAGTGGTCAAAAATATGAATTTTAATATTGAAGTGGTGGTTGTTTACATTTGACCATCGCCCGGTCTACCATGAGCTCTGAATTTACACTGAATTAAATGGCGTATAAAGACGTCGCCAATGTCGCAGGGACCAAGCCCGGGGGAGGGGGGGGGGGGTGTGGGGGACTCCCAGTATTGGAGCCGCGTATGTAAGGCTTTAGAACCAAGGGGGTGAAGCCCATTCAAACCAGTCGTCTGCTGGGCCGCTGACATTTTGATATTGCACGGAATATTTTATTGGGTGCTTGTAAATACACACATATGTCAATTCGATACAAACATCCGGCGAATATCAGTTGTTTTGGATTTTGGGTGCTATTGGTGGTTAATTTTGTCCTACCCCATGGCCCACAACGAATGAAATGACACTTCAGTCGTCTTGATTTAAATAAACCGATCAATGAAATACATCTTTTTCACCTAGCGGCATTGTCATTATGAGTAAACTTCCTAAGGAAAGGGGCGCCCCAATGAGTGAGTCTTGTTTGGGTTGTTCTCTGTGGTTTGGAAATACTTACTTAGAAAGAAAGGTAGACACATATCATTGATTCTGAGTTTCTTTTTGCACTTGCTAGTACAAAGTGTTTGAAAATAAGTATAATATAATATATATATATATATATTGAAACACAAATATGTATGACAGTTTAGTTGTTGGTGAACCTTATTAGACGTAACCTATGCGCATTATAAACTTTGTCACCACCACTTAGGTCCGTCTGACCTAACCGCCAAGGGCCCCTTTGCACACTATAAACCCCCCCCCCCTCTTTTACTAGCTGCCCCGAAGTCCCAAGGTCTTTTCCTTCATTTCAAACTATCGACCCGTCCACCTGTCTGGGGCCCTCTTCAATAGCTGTCCACGAGCGTCCTTCCCACTAACACAGACATCCCTTCTCAGCTACAAAGAGGGCCTTTCCCAAACTAACCAGGTTCCTGCCTTCCAACTCCACCCGGGGCACATTTTACATGATACTCCACACCTTATCCTTTTTTTTTTTTAATCTATTGACATTCCGCAACTACCCATCCCTACTACCCATGGTCCTTTGTTGTGTATCCATTGATTCCGTCCATGCGCTATATGATATTGGGGGGGGCCCAGAAGCGCTCTGTGCACGGAAATAAATGGCACTACCTAATTTGCATACCACATGAACCTCGACCATAGTTCCTTCTCAACCTCCGAGTTCCATTTCCCACTACCCCCCCCGGGTTCCTCTTTCCAACAACGCCAGGGTTTCCACATTATACAAGGGTAGTTTGCCCATCACCCCTTACCACACAAATCCCATCCAATTCCGTTCTCATTCCCACCAAATTGAAACTTAACTTGAAGACAAAAATAATTATTTTTAATAAAATTGAGTGTTATTTTGGTTTTGATCATTTTCCTTTTTTATATTATATTTGTTCAATTTATTTTATTTTGGGGGTCACTATTGTCACAATTTCATAGTTTTTAATTTTTATAATTGTTTAACATTTTTCCTTCGTATTTTCTTTTTTTGATGTATTGTCTTTTTTTTCATTTTAATATTCGGGTTTTATTTCGTCAATTATATTTGTATTCTTTTTAATTTAAATATTTTGCTCATTTTAATGCTTATTTTATTGTTGCTTAATTTGGTTCGTATTCGAATTTTTGATTATTTCTTTTTAAACGTTTAATTACTTACTACGTTGTTCTTATTTATGCTCGTTTTCATTGTTTATTTATTATGCTTGTTTTATATTATTTTAATTGTTTTTTAATAATACAAAAAAACAACACAAATAAAAAAAAAATCTCCTTGCTTTTCATATTTTATCAAACTTATTATTGTGAATTTTAGTTGCATTGTGTTATTATTTTTTACATTTATTTTTGTTGATTAAGCTTTTGTAATTAGGCCATGCGAATTGGCTATTTTAAGTTTCCATTAGCCGCCACCCCATTTTCATTTTTGTCAAACTTTCATTCTTTGGTAAAAAGTCAAAAATATTGCGGAATCCTTAATACAGATCATCTACTTTCAGCTTCTCACATATATCAGGCATTCTCTTGTGGACATGAGGGGGTTTACTTAGTTGTTAATAATTAAAAAAAAAAAAAAAAAAAAAAAAAAAAGATTTTTCCCTACCATGCTCTGATCATACACTGCAGATCGGCTTGCTTGTCAATATCATCTTGAAATTGATTTATTTGAAGGAAATATTAATCTTAAAGTATCCAACTGTTATAAGTCTGATGTTAGATATAGGAATTTAGGTTTAGACACCAGTCTTATAACCGTGAACGTAAAACATTTATTGAATCTGGAAAATAATGCATAATGAAATAGGGACCTCCTCCTTTTTTCGAACAGTCAACCGGAAACTACAATCCAATTTCATTGGCCTTAATAATTTTTGTTTTATTTAATCTGCTTATATTATTTTATGTATTTTTTAATTAATTTTATTTAATTTGTTTTCTTTTAAATTCTTATTTGTTTTGGTTATTTTTATTTTTTTCTTTTTTAAATTTTATCTAAAACATCCCTCTTTACATTTTTCCACATCATTGATCAAGTGTTAATTCTTTTGAATTTTTATTTTGTATTTTCTTTATATTTAAATTTTATTTTCTTTTGTTCCATTGGTAATTTTTTTGTTTTATTATTAATAGTTTCTCAACTTATCTTTATGTTTTATTATTTTCAGATTTTTATTTTTTATTAGTTCATTTGTTTTTTAGTACTTTGTTGATTGTGTATTTTTTCATTTGTGTCATTTGTTATTTATTTTTATTACATTTATTTTTTTTTAAAATTAGGTTAAAAACGCGTGTTTTTTTGTTTTTTAAATTATTTATGGTATTTTTAAATTATTTTAAGTGAATATTGTTTTTCTTTTAAAATACTTATCTGTTATTTGTTTTTTTTTTTTTTTCTTTTTCTCTTTGTAATTTAAGCGTTTCTTTTTTTTTTCACTCGACGGTTCAATTGTTAATTCTTTGGATTTTTTTTATTTTAGTATTTAGTACTGTTTAATGTATTTCTTTGTTTCCGTTGTAATCTTGTTTTATTATTATTTTTCATTTTGGCCTATTATTCCCAACTTCGATGATTCAATTTAAGCTGTGTCGGTTGTTAAAAAAATAATTAAAAAGTGGGGAAAAGGAGAAAAAGCAAAACAACGCACATCTTTCCTGGTAACAAACAGCTCCAACAAGAACAAAACAATACCACAATGAAAAATAAAATATTTTGACCCGATTTCAAGCCCGGGACCAACGGGGGGGGGGGGAAATAATTCACTGTGTAGTGTCTCTTAAACGTACTCCCCATATGACTTGTTATATTAGACCATGGTAATCTGCTCAAATTGTTCACAAGGTGATCTGAAGACAACTCGATGTCACGATTGACATGACCCAATATGGCGTGTTACGTGGAGGAAACCTAGCATTGTTTTGAAAACGTTAAAATATTCCTTAATTTCGCAAGGAAAAATGGAGAACTTCTTCTTGATTAAATCCATGCCGAAAGAACTTTAATTTTTAGGTCATCGGTAATCTCGAGTCAACTCTATTTCAACAATATTTGGAACATCCGCTATGTAACAGATATCGTGATGTAACGTGAAATCCCCAATTTGGCTACTGTTTCCTACGGCGGTCCGGAAGTGTGTAGGCTGTGTCTCAGACTGCGAAAGATATTATTTAGTACTGCGCGAGCGATTAACGTTATGTACGGAAAACGAATGGTTCTATGGCGATTTTGGTCATCAGAGGGTCCGTTACTCTAGTGTTTTGTTTTGATATGTATCGTAATTGGGTCTGAACTATAGAGAACCTAGCGAGAAATTGAACGTTTTTGGGTCGGGTACTTCGGTACTCGCAACCGGAAAGTAAGGACACCGCTGCGGGGGCCACATCCCTTACACTTACCGAACCGCCGTAACGGTTTCCAAAGCCAAGCTAATAGGGGCGCCCGTCGGCGCCCCTAAAAAGAGCATCTGAGCACAATGATCCAGGTGGCCACTATAATTACAACTGGCCCACCTCTTCCACATCACATCAATTGTATCCCTACCGATTAGTGTATATGCAAAGCGTTAAGCGGCACCCACAGTATCTGGAAGAAGCGGAGGCAGCCATTGCTTTTCTATTGGTTGTACTCTATGATTTTTACTTTGTGTCGGCAAAACATGCGAGACGATAATTTCTAAAGCTTACGTACCGTTTTGCCTCTCTATCTATTAGAAACCTCTTTGGTGACCCCCGGCCCTTTTCACATCGTATCCCCAAAGAAACCAATTTTTTTAAAATTTTTCATTTCCACCCAAGACCCCTATTGACGGGGAATTTGAAAATTTCAACCCCAAAGACCTCTATTTTTTAGACAATTTTTTTGCAAAAATCTACCCATGACCCCTTTTTTTCGAGACTTTTTGCCAATTTGGCAACTCAGACAAGGCCCCCTATTTTGAGGGGGGCAAATAGCTGCAAGATATAAGGGAAGTTTTCTATATTTACATATGTGAATTCAGCTTTTTTAGCTGAGAGTACCATATTTTTAATAAACCTTGAACCTTGATCCAATTTGGCCGTCTCTCCCCAGACCTCTTTATTTCAGTCCTCTGTCCCGAATGCCCCTGAGGGTTTTGAAGACGCGAGCCACACATATCATTTCATATGTGAGTAATGCCGTAGCGTGGTAGTATTCTCTAGGGGTGGTGGTGGTGGTGGTGTGGGGTCGGGGGGGTTATGTTCGTACTAGAGTTGGGTTTGTGGTTTCCGAGCTCCATTGGGGGAGCTCTATATGGACCCCTCTAAATCGGCATTACTTTGCCCTTTAAATTATTCCTTCAAAGAATTTTCGGCGCAATTTAAAAAAAAATCATGCGTTTCAATACATAACTTTGGCAACACACGGGGGGAACGTGGGGGGGGACGGGGGACGGGCAAAATAACGGACGTGGGGGTGTGGGACGGGGGTAGACTCCTGTCTTTTGTTTTATCTTTTTTTTTTATTCTTATCATTTTGTGGTCTGTGTGGTGGTGGTTGGGTGTTACCCGATCTGCTCGCTCTTGGGTCTTGGGGATTTCCAACCTAATTTTTGGGTGGACTTCTACTTTCATTTTACTGTTCTATTATCATTGACATTCAAACTCAACTCTTACCCCTTCGTTCATGTCATATAATTTTGGAAAAAATGGACTTCAAAACCTTCGGGTTTTCGGGATTAAAGGTGCGTGTTCCAATCGTCTTATGGGAATTTTACCCTGGAATTACCCGGAAAAGTATTAGTGATTTCGTATCAGATTTAAAGGTTGTAATTTTTCTCATTGTTTTGTCCTGAATAATAGACCCCTCAGATCCATTCATTCCCCAGGTATAACAAAAACCCCGATTTTAATTGTTAATCATCAATACTTAGCCCCAGTATTGCATAGGGTTGCAATATGCATTATTGCTCTCTACCATCAAACCGCAAAGATTTTTGATTCCCCTCCCCGGTACTTGATGGGGCGTATGTGTAAATGCCAGGATCTCATATCAAATAGAAACACAATAGACATATCGGAACAAGTACCTTTCAAACCCCGCTGCAAACAGTGTATTTCCAAAAAGCTCATACATATCGTGTCCAGCTATAGCCTTTATTCAAGTTTTGTCCGTGTGGGGAAGAGCGCCCTCCTACAGCGTACCGTTAAGTCTTTGATAAAGCCAACACTCTGTGGTTACGCCGGATGTTGACGCCCAATTTGAATTCACCGTTGCTGTTGTTGGCATGTCCCTAACCCCCCCCCCCCCATTTTGCAGGTCTAGGGGGGAAGACACCCGATGTTCGATAAC
Organism: Ophioderma brevispina; assembly: GCA_023653785.1. Taxonomy (NCBI): domain Eukaryota; kingdom Metazoa; phylum Echinodermata; class Ophiuroidea; order Amphilepidida; family Ophiodermatidae; genus Ophioderma; species Ophioderma brevispina. The sequence goes on from JAMKCH010006016.1 coordinate 40,504, forward strand.
CAGAGTTTGGGATTTTGGATAACTCCGAGCTCTGGAAAAATTCTATTCTTAACCGTGGTGAAAGCAAATATAGTAGTCCGCGGGACCAAGTCCGGGCTCCATAGACGAGACGAAAATAAAGCGTGACTAATGTTGCGTGAAGATCCAACTGATTGACGCCGTATTCCTACCGTTGTAGCCGACTCTAGTTCGCCGACTATACTTACTTCTAAACGGCATAATCGTTCCCGTTAGTCCTTCCCGTTTCCTTTCCTTCACTCTCTCCCCCGGGACAGGCAAACGGTTTTTTTTTTGCAAAGCGAATTTACTTCCTTTAATCGCACAAGCGGAGGTTACCGATCACCTGTCAGGTGGGTCCATAGCTTGTTTTATTTATTTAATAATCAAAGGGTCATTGATGTATAAATAACATGTAGTTAATATCTCCGGGCCCAATGGGAGCTCATGGTCTTATGTCCTTACGGTTTCTTACACTACACGCATAACATTTACCTAATTAACATTTGAAATTGGTTTTGTTGCACCACGATTGCAGGGCCTTAAATGTGAAAGGATAAGCTGTCGAATTCTCATAAGGTTTTTGTATTATGAAGAAAGTTGACAAACAATTAAGAAAAAACATATCATAGGACTAAATCGATTTAATCATGTTGATAAATTAATCTATATTACATATTAAAATATCATGAAAATCTGCCCTCTCATGGCATTTGGGTCGTGGTGTGGTCCCGTTCCTATCTCACCAATACTACAAACATAATTATTGTATTATCGGGTTATTGAGAACCGTTAAATAAACATCTTTGGTGTATCCACAGGCAGTAGATACAAATTGAATGTCATTTTCTCACCGTGATCCTGATTTTACTCGCAAAGCTGTGGATAGACTTTAGATGCTTGCTAAAAATGGCTTATATACCAGCACTTTTTTTATAATGCCTATCAAAGAACTGGAAAGCTCATCTTCACAACATTAATCTAAAATCGCCACAATTAACCTTTCAAATGATCAATCAAAAGTACCTTTCCATTTCATGAACCATCTAAACTTAACTCCAGTTCCTTCACTTTTTTTCTAAAAGCAAGATTTTTTTTCCTCTGCTATAATTTGTTCAGGACCCATTGAAATCAGCTGGTACAGGCCGGAAAATGGTCGCACACAAGTCATTATTCTGGGTCCAAGACCAAGGGAAACAACAGCGTTGATATTGTGCTTGAAGTGTCACTGAATCGAGTTTCCCTATTACCCCAGGCGCTATCCCCCAGCACACTTTGGAAACACATCTCACAGTACAAAAGGTTTGGTGATTAAATATTTGACAGCTGACAAATCCCTGAAACGTGATTCTTAAGTGCCGCCAGTGGTGCCTTAAGGAGAGGCGGGCCAAAAAGTTTTGTACAGTGGGGTGTCAACTTTGGTAAATTGATCAATATGTTGAAAGCACACCCTTTTATGTTCGTCTAACCATAAGGATTCAACAGGTATAGTTTTGTATATTACCCCCTAAGTTTCAGGTTATGGCTAAACACCCTCCCAACAAAAAAAATCAAAAAAGGTTCAATTTCATTTGTAACCGGGGTCAAATTTTAAAATGCTGCTCCGATTTGGATCAAAATGGTGTCAAATTATTGGTGGAGCTCATCTCAGGATAAAAATTAAGGAATAGTTTTGAGTGTCTCAATGCTTGCTTCAGAAAATTAGGGGGGTCACCCGATCAAGCCCAATTGAATGCAATGGCGTTGACCTTCTGTGCCCCTACTCGGAACTAAGCATTTAAGACAGTCAACACTATTCCTTATTTTAATCCTATGACTCCACCAATAATTTGCACCATTTTTTATCCAATGGAGCAATTTTAAAATTGACCCCTGTAAACGAAATTGACCCTTATGATTGATTTTTTGCTGTTTTTAGTCCTATAACTCTTAAACTTTAGGCGTACATATACACCTCTACCTTATTCTGATCCTTATGTTAGACACTAACATGGTAGGTGCATTTTCACATGATTGGATCAATTACAATGACCCCTGTCAAACTTTGTTTTGGCCCCCTCTCCTAAGGCACCACTTGCGTCACTTAGAATCACTTTTCAGGGGTTTCTGTCAGTCTGCAACATATTTAATCACTCAAGACCTTTTGTACTTGGATGTGTTTTACAAATGTGTGTAGCTCCAGGCTATAATATTCTTCACCGTTTCAGGTGGACTATGAGTCCGGCGGATCTCCTGCCGCACCGCTCCATGGGCCTACTCCTTCGGTATTTGTATTTAGCAAAATTTCACGCTGAACGGGCCATAAAATGAGAGCTATTTTGAGAAGAATCTATAAACTATCGACACGCAAATAACAGTACACATGTAAGTTAAGTAAGGGTGACCCGATCGCCAACTTCGCCCCCCCCCCCTTATACGCCATCAAAATCGAAATTGTGGTATAAGAAAGTTATATTTTTCCTCAACCCCAGTTGAAATATTTAGGCCATTCGCAGGAATGTTTCCTTTTGATTTTATGAACAAACTTCTCACAAAGGTTGGTATAAACACATTTATTTACAAATTTGTCTAGGGCCAATTTAAGACACGTTTCTGCTTCTACTATCCAACCGAATGGGCCGATTTCTCATTATTATGTTTTGAGAATCCTCCGTCCTATATTACTATACACAATGGTAGAGACCCAATAAAATGAGAGTTTGAGTCATCAAATGCCAGCAGAAAACCTGGATGCCCAATTTTTTAACCACTTTGGACTCATTATTTATGCACAATGCTGACTGATGGGTTGATACAATTAAGGATGTTTCATTTTGGTGTGGGGGGTGGGTCGTGGTTCAGTCTTTCTTTATTCTTCCTTTCTTCCATGTTTTGGTGGTTTCCAGTATTTTTGCGGTTCACAGTAGGTGATTCTATGTCTGGGTGGTTCCCAGTGTTGATGGTTCCCATTTTTGGATGGTTCCCATGTTATGGATGGTTCCCAGTGTTGGTGCTCCCATTGTGGTGGTTCCATGCATTGGTGGTTTTTGGGGTTTTTTTGTGGTTTCCAGCATGTCTGGGTGGTTCGCAGTGTTGGGTGGTTTCCTGTTGTTTGAATGGCTTTTTATTTTAAATGCCTGGCGGGTCCCGGCCTTTGATGGTTCCCCTGGTGTTTGATGGTTCCTGGTGTTAGGGTGATTCTATGTCTTTAGTGGTGGCCACATTTTGTTGGTTCCATGCTTTTGCTGTTTTCCAGTGCTTTATAAATGTCTATTGGTATTTTATTTGCTCCTGTCCATATTCCATGCATCATCATCTTCTATACGCTTATATTAATGGTTCCTTTATGTACCTACTTTTAAAATGAAATGTGTGAGTATATAGGACACAAGATTCTCAAAACATAATAAGATCACATTGATCTTTTTTTTTTCGTCTCCAATGCCAATTTAATTGGTCTCCGCCATGATTTGAATAAATAATTGGGCTCTCGACTGTCGTCTCGCCCAATATTTTTTTTCAACTCATGTCTTGACCAATAAATTTGAGTATTGGACTCACTGAAAGCCCATTTTATACCAAAATTGTGTAATCAGATATTGTTTGTGATATGCTTCCATGTTATGGATAAAACAAACACGAAAATTTGGATCACCCCACCTTTAAAGCATCGCGTCTTCTGAGACAACTTTGTTGCTAATACCAGTCAGAGTGTGGTAAAAGATAAGGTTTCCTTATCCTCATGTTGTAGGGAACCTTATCCGGAGATGAGCTTGTTAACTCCAGATAATGATATTTGAAGGATTCCAGGGCTACACGTGCACCCTTGCAAAATATTAGGGCTAAATATTGGCCAAAAACAGAATATAGGGAGAACATAGGGATAAACTAGAAATTTATAGGTAAAATATAGAATTTGTATGTATTTTTACTTGGAATGGAGGGCAGGGGCGCCTTTCACTTTCTATATTCATCAAGCAATTTTTAATAATAAAACTTCATTAGAAAGATATGTGCCAACTTGAGCCGTCTTGCTGTATTTACTTTTACATACTTACATGTAGATTAATACTCCCATGTTGTAAGTAATTAAATAATGAGGCGGTAATGCTTTCTGATGTGCACCTATCCCTATTTGTATTTGTTTTGAGGAATCGGGTTTCCCTGCAGGGTGTAATTATTTTCAATATGACCTCTATAATAAGTCAGGCCATTGAAGTTCTAACCTTATTTATTTTGACATTGGACCCAATATCCATAAGTCAAAGAGTGTTTTGTTTTTTGTGGACAAAATTGCAAATAAGGGATTTTGGCTTATTATATTTCGATGAAACGAAATGAAACAGGTTCAGTGCACCATTGGATTACACACTTTATATATTCCGTCAAGTACAAAATGTATATCATGGAATAAAAGCGTGTAATCCAATGGGTACAGTGCACTGAGCCTGTTTCGGTCGTCGAATATATAAGCCTAAAGTTTTTTTGAAAGTTTTAAATTATTCATTTTGGGATACATTGGAAACCTCACACTTTACAGTGGAAAATTGTACATGTGCCTTCCTGCTATTTTCTGGCAACACAAATAGTTGTGTATTTTAGAAGTGGTAATAGCATCTGCTATATCCCTCTATCTTATCAACACTTAATGTAACAACTAAGTCAGTATCAGCACTTGAATCCATTGTACACCAATGTATCATTACCAAGGAAGTTGCATTTGCCAGTTTTTCTCAAAACATGGTCAAAGCTCACATGGGTCATTAAAGGTCAATCTGTGTACACCCCATGTCCTTAGCCAGTGGTTCTTTTGAGCAAATTTAGTGGCAATTTATAGATTGTAATAAAAAGGTGTGAAGGGTAATGTTGGGGTCATTGAATGTCAATCTGTGTACACTCTGTATAATCTTGGGCCAGTGGTTCGTTTGAGCATGATTGAACATAATACCTCATTTGCTAAGGAAATTGCATCTGACATATAAAAATAGGGTCAAAGCTCAAATCGGGCTTGTTTGAGGTCAATCTGTGTCCAACCTGAATGAGGTTTGGGCTGGTTATTTTTTTTAGCAAGTGCGATGGTCATAGCACCAACTTGCACCAGAAATGACATTTAATAGTTTTAACCATATTAGTTCAAAGGTCACATGGGGTCTTTAGATATCAACCTGTGTACACACCTGGTGAATCTTGGGCCGTGATTCTTTTCACAAGGTATGAAGTTAATCGTTCAATGTGTATAAGAGTGAGCAAGAGTTTGACAGATATTATATATAGCAATCAAGGAGAATAAGAATAGAAAACACAAATACAATTTCAAAGATGTGACCTTGGCCTTTGCTTTGACCTGCAGATCTGCATCTCATTATTCTCATACCAAATATTGTGTTAGCTAATATGGTCCTTTGGTGCAAGAGTTGTCATTTCCCTCAAAACTGCCTCAAAAAATCTTGAAAAAGGCCAAGATCTTCCAGGGCTTGTGCCTGAGCAAAAACAAAAAATCTTTGAAAAAAAAAAATACCATTGTAAGACAAAAAATAACAGAAAATGGCATTTTTTTGACCCCAAAATGCCCTTATGAATGGGGAAGGGTTTCAAGTCCAGCTGCCCACACCCTCACCAAACAAATTTGAGTAGCCCCCTCCATGTGAGAACAGTAATTTGCTCAATTGTTGTGTAGTCGAGTGTAACAAATCTTGACTTCTGTATAGCATCTATTGTAAAAAATATTAAAAGCACTGGTCTATGATGTGAAAAAGATATTTTTCTGTATTTACTACGAAACAAAAGTCATCAAACCAAAAGTCATCAAAATCCAGAAGAGTCTTCAAATTGACAAAGGATTGAAAGCTGCACTCAAATACAGTAAACATGCTAATTGTCCCCGCCAACCGAGTTCGGAACGGGGACTCTGAAATGGCAAGCGTCCGTTCGTTCCGCTGTGACAAAAATGTTAACCCATGTTGTATACCATTTATCTGAGTTCCGTTTAAGGGGACAATGAATGTAACTTGGGGGAAAGAATCGCGGGTGGTGAGGTTCCGACCTAATAGCTTGTGGCCGTGAAATATGCTAAGTAAGTACATGAATGATAATCTGGACAATGTTTCCTGCAAGCATTGTTTACAAGTTTTATGGAGTTTCTGTCAGGCCTTATAATGAGGAACTGGTGGAAGGAAGCAGACGTGAAGAGCTTGACCTGATTGAATTTTGGGCGTATTTCGTGGGACAATTGAGTAGCAAATTGAGCTAATTAATATGCAAAAATCAGCGTAATTACTATATTTTTGAAACGGTAAATTGGATACTCAAAATTCCTGCGATTGCATAATAGCCTTTCATGGGGCACGTCTTTTTTTTTGCATTTGAAAGTATGGGATATATATGCGGCTTAGCTATACAAATGAGCTAATAAATATGCTGTAAGTTTTTTTTTTTTCTGATATCTCTGAAAAGGTACATCGGATAGGCAAAAATCCTTCGCTACATGAGAATACTATGCTATGGGGAGACGAGTGTGAGGTGTTGGGGAGGGGCGTTGGGTGTTGGGGGTGGGGTGTTGGGGAGGGTGGTGGGGTGTTGGAGAGGGGTGGGGTGGTGGGGAGGGGGTGGGTTTGTTGTGGGTGGAAGTGTTTGGGAGGGGTTGGGTATTGAGGGTTGTTGGGGGGGGGTTTGGGATTGCGGGGAGTTGGGGAGGGGGTGGGGTGTTGCATGGTGTTGGCGGGGGGTGGTGGGAGGTTGCGGAAGGTGTTGGGGAGGGGGAGGGAGTGTTGAGGAGGGGATGAGAGGGTGAGGGTGGTGGTGAGGGATTGGGGTTGGGGGTGTGGGGAAAGGGAGGCGTGTTATAGGGTATTGGGTAGTGGTGTGAGGAGTGTTGGGGTGGTGTTGTGTTGCAGGGGGTGTTGGATTGAGAGTGGGGTGTGGGGAGTTGTGGGGTGTTGAGGTGAGGGCGTGGGTGTTGGGGAGGGCGGGGGTGGGGGGGTTTTGCAGGGTGGTGGGGGAGGGGGGTGGAGTGTGCAGGGGTATTGGGAGGGGGTTAAGAGTGTTGGAAGTTGCATTTATCACATGTTAGTGATCGCAACATTCGGCGGGGACATATTTTACAGCATCGCGTAAATACGACTTCGCCTTGTTAGAGTGGAGATACCCAATGGTTAGTAATTGTTTTAAAAGCTCCTTGTACTGAACATTAGACTCTGAAAGACAATACTTTGTCAATTTTGTGAAAAAACACAGGCAAAACATCAATCTTTAATTCTGTGGAGAAAAAAAATATAGTGGAAATATAGGGATTTGGAAGTTATAGGGGAGTTATAGGGAGAGGGTCAAAAAGATAGGAAATATAGGAATTATAGGGCCACTTGAGTCCCTGGGCCGAATTTATCTCTAGTTTAACAGGGCGTTTTATATCCCAAGATAGGGCTACCACACAGATAATGCGAAATAATGATACACTATGAGTTTCACCAAATATTCGATTTTGTCATGTCGGTTGTTTTTGGTTTATATATCACTATAAGGGTAAGGTTTGTACAATAATACCTATTACACAGACATGCATGCAACCATCTGATTTTTGATTTTTTCGATTTTCTGATTTAGAAAATCACTTATAGTTGATTTAATGAGAGGTTATATTGTATAACGTAGGCCATGGAACTTTTAATGATGTGAAACTAGATAGAATTTCAGTTCACAAGTATTGCAGTGCTTCTTTTTGAATAGCTGCAGACACAACCGAAATACATTGAATACAATTGCCGCAGTCGCATATTAATTTCTATGAAATCAAAAAAGGATCGGACATGCACGCACCTATTAATGTGCAGCTATGGATCTATGATAGCTAAGGGGGTCCCAGTGTTTCTGCCTTGTGCAGAGCAGTGTGCGTGTCCCGCTAAATGGTCGACAGATTACTGAGACCGGATATATCGGTAATATCACTGAACGTTTTCTTAAATTCGAGATTTCTAAAAGCGAAAATTGAACAATGTGCACTCGTTTTATAATAGAAATGAAAGGATTTACACGTTGGTTAAGGAATTTCAAGAACAAAATGTAAAATTGTCCATTGTTCACTGGAACTTTATGATATCGAAATGGGATAAGCTATATCTGTAATTTAATAATACTTCCACTTGTAAATACATAAATCTGGTAAAGTTGGTCAATTTTCGAAAAACCCCCAAAAATTAATGATGGGCACGAGCAAACAAAAGCAATTTGGCCCCTCCACCTCTAAAATGTTCCACCGTCGCCGCTGCAGGTGTCTATCGTACAATTTGAATTATTTTCAATGAGGGCCTTGATCTGAACTGAGTCCTGTATCCTGATCAAAGAATCAAATTTTTAAATCCACTCTTTTATTATCATAAGTCAAGTTTCATTGTTAGTCCTTGGTTTTTTTTCCCCCATTGTCATATATGATGTTACTTTAAATTCACAGCTTTAATTCATCTGTAACTCTAGGTGAAAGATGTTTTTGGTACACAAACGTTACATAAAAAGGTAAAAACCTTATTTTTGAAGGAAAAAAGAAAACGGGAATGGGAAAATTTGATTTTGGATTTTCTAAATGTGAGCAAAGCAAAAAAAAAAAAACCATTTTATAGATTGTCTTTTTAGATTCATTACCCCCCCCAAAAAAACAAAAAACAACGGAATCTACTTAAAGGTCCAAACGCCCGTAGAACAGTCAAACATTTTCCCTATGTACTCCCAACAAAAGTATCAACGGTGAAGCATCTTTTGGTCAGTGTGGCAACTGGCAACTTGACTGTGAGTGTCAATGACTTCTGAAATTTGGCTTGCCCTCAAATTAGGAAAGACATGATGTTAAATTCTATACAAAGAAACGGTGTTCTTTCAACATTGACTGTAAAGGTGCAACGAGATATTTTGGGGCACAAAGTCATAATGGAACAATTTATTTATATACGGTACCTGAAAACAAAGGCAATTTGATTTGCTTAATTTCAATATAAAATAGGCTAAATTTATTATTTGCCTCATATAGTAATTAGAATTTTTCACAATTTTGGTATACAAAGGCATAATTCTCAGCTTCATCCGTTCCGATATTTTTTGCTAGAAAGCTCAGAATCAAATTTTCACATTGTAAGAGACACCAATACACCGTCATCAATTTACAATAACGAATGCATCTTTCACAGGGGGGAAAGGGGGGGGGGGCGGGAAAAGGGGGGGTGCAGTATCTGAGCATGTTAATTTTGGAATACCTTTAGGCAAAAATACGGGTACATCTACAGAGATATGACAACTCGTTTAATTTACAATTCATACATTTACAATAATGAACCAACAAAATCATCATTCCCGCGAAAATAACTTCTGATTTGGACCCTATACAGTTCGCAATTTAAAAAGTGTTTCAAAAATGGTTCCATGTGATTTTTTGTTACAAAACATCAATTAATCTGGCCACCTTTAATTAACTTTTACGAGTTTTGTCTTCTTCAGGATAATTTTAGTACAGCAGTGTGTCAATTACTTCCTATAGAACATCATACACGCAATGAAATCTCTTGTGTTGATTTTTATTTTGTGACAATGGTACAACCAGAGGGTGTTGAGTCAATCCCATCATGCACCATTTTTGGGAAATTCACCTCAATAGGGTCATGTGATCGTATAAAATCCTATTTCCTTAACGCATAAAAACCCGGACTTTAACGCCATTTTAGCCACAAAGTGTTAGTACTTAAGGAGTTTTTTTTTTGCATGATTATGAAATGTCTTGTGGTTCTTAACGTTTGAACACTTTTTATCCCTAAGTACTGTCATGTGTTTGTACAGTAATGGTATATGCACATTGCTATGCATCATGGGATTGATTCAAAACTCACTCTGGTCAACCAGAATAATGAAGACAATCAGAATGGGTTAGAGAATGAAGCAAAGTTGATAGTGCATGCAGACATGCCATGTGCAAAAGGAAGGGTGTGTCTTATACATCCCGTAGAGTTTTTGCAAGATTGGAGGCATTGATAAATTGATGTGCTACCTGTACGTCCCTGGTTTTTTTAAAGTTAAATATTTGTAAAGGAGAAAAAACAAGTGACCCCCACTTCACTGGTGACCCTGCCTGGTGAATTCGGCAGGCAGGGATCTGTTAATGGGGCCAACTGTTACATAATTCACCAAGGTTACATGAGGTTACCAAGTTCCCATGAGGTCACCAATGTCCAATAGGTTCCACCAAGGTCCAATAGGTCACCAGGTCCAATGAGGTCACCAAGGTCCAATAAGGTCACCAAGGTCACATGAAGTCCACCAACAGGTGGGTCAACGACCCAAGGTCCACTGTATCCAAGTAGCATGCAAATGTGTGCATATGGAACACATAGCAATTATATTTTGGTTAACCTTGGGTTAACATTTTTTCCACAGACACACAAGGCAACGGAGGAATACATGTACTCGTGTGACTGACAATATTTGGTGCCTTCTGTTATGTTAAAATTAGACACACAAGTTGCAAAATTAGAGCACACAAACACATACGAAATGGAGTCACACAATATAGCCTGAGCACAACCACACAAAAACACACAACACACACCCTCTTTTAACACAGTCAATGCAGACTAAAGACTTTTTCCATGCAACCGGACATTTAGCAGTTAAAAGAAAAATTTATGAGATTTTTACAAGGGGGGGGGGGAATGCATATTGATTGTTATAACCTCTAATGACTTTAAAATTGTCAAAATTTTGACTACCATGAGAAACAAGCTGAAGAAAGGAATATAAATTAAGTGGAGCCACTGGGGGTATGGGGATGTGATATGGGGTTAATGGGGGATATGGGTACTGGGGGAGTGGGTCTGTGGGATATGGGTTATGGGTATTGGGGTATGGGGATATGGGGTAATGGGGGATCATGGGGTTGGGGATCTTGGTAGGGGGGATATTGGGTCATGGGATATGGGGTAATGGAGGATATGGGGTAATGAAGGGAATGGGGTAATGGGGGTCTGGTGGTAATGGCGGATCTGTAGGTATGGTATTGGGGTACAATTGGGGGATATTGGGGGATGTGGGTCCCGCGGGGATCCGTGCTGGCTACTGTGCGTGGGGCTTGGTGTCATCTATTTACCAAAAAAAACCTCTGGGCGGTAATGGCTGCGCCAACAATCTTGCTTTTCTTTCTTCACTCACTCGGAACAAGAAGCTGGCTGAAGTAATAGCACACTTGCTGCAGATGTGGCCCTGCTTGCACCTGTGGTCTCTGGTGGAAATGGTCCGCACACATAAACTGGGTGAATTAGTGTCTGTTTTCCAACAGCACCTGCGCATGACTTGACAGGGAGTCACACCAGCTTGGCGGGTGGGGGCTGCGCTCTCGTCGACCTTCCTGTCGGCATGCTGCTGGGCTCTCCAGCTCCCCATTCACATCTTTGCAGACAGATGGATCGCTGCCTGGCTGGATGGCCCGGCTGAACGCGGTTTACTATGATGCTGCCTGTGACGGAACTCCCACCTGGTGGCAATCTTCTCGTAAGGAATGGATCACC